>PVIR01025799.1:0-24535 GCA_004026965.1 Petromus typicus | reverse complement strand
CCCGGTAACCACATAACAATACTGGGCGTGGAGACCCCACACCCAGCAGCAACCAGTACCACATACCACAGTGCCGGGCGTGGTGGCTCACGCCTGTAATCCCAGCACTCGGGAGGCAGAGGCAGGAGGATTGTGATGTGAGTTTGAGGCTGAGCTCAGGGCCAGCCTGAACCACAAAGTGAGACCCTGTCTCAAAAAACCTAAAAAAAAAAAAGAGAACAGTTATATCTAGCTAATTTTAGTTGATATTGGTTGTTCATGTAGTTTTAACTAATGTTTCACCAAAAGTAATGAGAATATATTTATGGTGCTTTTTTTAAAGTATTATATGTGTACTGCAGTGGCTGTTGCCTGGTATATACTGTTTAGTAATTATTGGATAAAATATTATGTGATCACCTTTGTTAAAATTGTTTTAGTAGATGAGCCTAGTTTCTGTGTAAAAGAAGAAAATTGTTTTTACTCTTCTATTTGTTAGAATCTTCCTGTTATATAGTCTTGCCTTTTGTAAAATGGACACTCAATGCATAGAATTGATAGGACTAAATGGGTTGCTTCAAGCACAGACCAATCGCATGATATATGTAACGTTGCAAACAGTCACTGGAAATGGTGATAGCACAATAGTTTTAATTTGTCTTTTTAAATAAATTTTTAATTTTATTTCTTTACTTTTGAGAAAATGTCTTGCTAATATGTAGTTCAGGCTGGCTTTGCATTTATAGTAATCCTCTTGCCTCTCCTTCACTACTGTTCAGAAAACAGGCATATGCCTCATCACCTAAGTTTCGGTTTAGTTTTTGGACTATTTGAATATCTTAATTTCTACAGTTCACATACTTTATGGTCCCTTTTCAGCGTTTGAGCAGGCACTTGAATTTCACAAAAGTAGAACTATTCCTACTAATTGGAAGACTGAATTGAAAGAAGATAGCTCTAGCAGTGAGGCAGAGGAAGAAGAGGAGGAGGAAGATGATGAAAAAGAAAAAGAGGATAATAGCAGTGAAGAAGAGGTAAAAACAGTTAATATCTTTTAAAATTATCAATAACTGGTTAGGACATAGTATAAATATAAAGTCAGTAATCAGAAATAGTATTAGAAATGTTTAATAATAAAATTGTATTTTTGATATTTATCATAATCAAGTTTATTTTCTTGTCTTAAAATAGAAATCGTCTTGTGAAATTAAAAATATTAAGTGTAGTTGACCTGTTACTTCGAAAATATTTGTTAATATTATTGTGGTTTTGGTTTATGACATTATTAAGAAATTGCCCACTTAATACTTTAACATGTTTTCACCATGTATACATGACAGGTCTTATCTCATGATATGTGTACATCTACATAGTTATTGAAATACCTATAAAAGTATAAAGTCTGTCTTCCATCTAGTAATAAAAGCAATACATCAAGAATAAAGATTAAAGGAGGAGATTTAGCTCAGTGCAAGCCTGAAACCACAAGATACTGAGTTCAGTTCTTTGTACCAAAAGAATAAAAAAAATCAGACTGAGATTTAGCTCATTGGCGTTTTGCTTGCCTGATTTTCATCCCTGGTACTGTTCTCCCTCTTTTCCCCCCCAAAAGTGATTAATGTCTCTTAGATTCAGAGAATCTGAAATACAAATGGTTAAATTCATGAAATAATACGAATGAAGGAGCTAAAGCTTTAGATTTTGTTGTTAACTGGTGTTTAGGTCTGGCAGTGATAGGCCTTTTTAATAGTTTGCAGAATAGTTTCATAAAGTTATTGTGCAACATAATGGTGGGTATAATTTTGACTATGCAGTGAATTCTATTTCATGTGTTTAGAAAATTAAATAATTTATCAACATGTAATATTTTGATAATTTGTAAAATTTTGCCATTTAACATAGAAATGTACTAATGAAACAGTATTGCTTAGCAAGTAGTATTTTAGAACACCTGTGACAGTGGGTAGTATAAAAATTTTGTCTTAGTCTTTTTTCTTGACTTCTGTTTAAAGAGATAGAGCCATGTGTTGATGTATAGGTACAACCCCACCTTTTGCAAGGTTGGGTCAGGAAGATATTAAATTCAAGTCCAGCCTGGGCAATTTTATGATTTGGTGAGATTCTGCCTCCAAATTAAAAAAAAAAACAAAACAAAATGGGCTGGGGATATAGTTTTATGTAGAGACCTGCCTTTACTGCTCAGTATTATAAAGAAAATGAAGGAAACAAAAGTTTAAAATGAGCAAACTGGAATGGAGTAGCCTTTTGTCATTGCAGAAGTCAAGTTTCAGCCCAGGCAAGGTGGTACATGCCTGTAATCCCAACACTTGGGAAACTGAGGCAGCAGGAGTGCTGCAAGTTTGGTGCTAGCATGGGCTACATAGTGAGATTCTGTCTCAATAAACAAAGAAATGGACAAGAAAAACAAAAACCCCACCCAGTTAAAACAAAAATTAAGCTTCAATATAGAACCTCCTTTCTAGTCTGCTTTCCCTCCCTGCCCCTCAGTCACTTCTTTGGGTTCTTTTCCCCTTTGACATTTATATTACAGAATGTCAGGTTACATACTTCCCTGTTTCTTGCACGTTTTGATCTCATCATCCTTTCTTCAGAAGTCCCTCAGTGGGACTTCAAAAGTCCTTCATTTCTGTAAATTGAAACATTTTGTGAACCATTTCCTTTCCTACCTTGGAAATGTTAATTGCTATCTTTTCTTAGATATATTTTTGTTGAACATCTACATGTATGTATACAGGTATTACATATGTTTATTTAGATTTATTGCCTGCAATTTTTTCTGTATTTGTCTATTGCTCTGAGCGAGTATTTTCCTACACCTAGTGTCTGCTATAGGGCGTAACATGTTACAGAAGATCAGTAAATATTACCAAACTTTCTGTTGCTAGACTTGAGTTTAATAGGTGTTTTTATAAAAGCAAACTGATCTCTGGTTACAGCATTTTCTAAAGTTAAATGCAAACTGCACTTTTGGAATAGGAATGGGTTTGACAGTTTACTAAAGTTTTGTATAATGAGAACATTTATGATAATATTTCAAATAGACTTCTCTAGATTTATGTCTGGCTACCTTACCAAAACCCAGTTCTTAGGAAATATGTAAATTGAGTAATCAGATTTACCATAAGCAAATAATGATTGTCCTTTATTCTCTTTGGTCAGCGACCAACTAACCACCTAGTAGTAGTTCATCAACATGTTTTTATGTTCTTAGTAGTAGTAGTTCGTCAACATGTTTCAAGTTCTTATTTTAAAATATGCCTTCCTTTGCTATAATAGACTTTAAAATGAAAGGACAAATTTCAGTAGAACAGTGGCATTAGGGACATTGTTTTCCAAATTGAAAAATGACCTGTTTAGTTTTATTGAGAGTATATGTTTCGTAACGTCTTATTATTAGAAGAGCTATGTGTATTTCAGCCAGAGTAACTGTAAAGCCTGTCTGTACATTTTGGATCATTTTTTCTGCAGTTACTCCTAATCATGTTTTCTAATGGCAAGCTCTATAGCTTTTCCCTTTAATTTTTCCTTTGGATTTGGCACCTAGTAGAGTGCCTACAGTTATAGGTGTTCATTAAATGTTTATTGAATGGATGAAAGTCATTGAATTGGTGAGTTCCTCAGTCTTACCTACTACCCTGCTCCTTGCAGGTTGCCTCAGGACCAGCTCCCTACTGCCACAGCCCTTGGCCACAGCAGCAAGAAGCTAGTCCTTCCCTTGTAATTGATAATTCGGGGAACTATTTTATTACTTGAAGATTTCCCTAAGTCTGAATCTTCAGGTATTGTAGATTAAGTTCGTTCCCCACTTACTGATTACATAAGCTTGAAGTACTGCTACACAGTGGGGCTACCCAATAATGAAAAATTATTGCAGTTAAAGCTAATGGGACTCCTACTTATATAGTTCTTTGAGGAGCATTAATAGAGTCTTATGTTAAATCCTGTCCCTACTTAATGTAAATGAGAATAGGTCTTCTTGAGCCTGTGACACTTATTTAAATAGATCTCTGATAACAGTAAAAAGTTGATGGACAATCTTTTAAGAATCTCTGTTTAGATTTCTGACTATTGAGCTGTTTTTTTGGACATACTCTTTTATGTAGCATAAAATGTGTAGGCTTAACTTGATTTCCAGCAGCTTAATATTAAAAATAATTTTTATTTGAAAATGCACTCTAGAAATATTTCATGGAGTATTAGTCTTTGATGTTAGCAGGAAATCTGTGTTACTAAAATGTTGAAGAAATTAATTTTTTTGTGTGATTAAAATTAGGAAGAAATAGAGCCATTTCCAGAAGAGAGAGAGAACTTTCTTCAGCAGTTGTATAAATTCATGGAAGATAGAGGTGAGTGGTTTTGTTTTTGTTCTTGTTTAAAATTTTAGATTTCAGTAAGTTTTAAAATGAGAATTCAGCTCATGAAGCAATACTTTTTTTTAAACTGCTAATAGTAAAACATGTAACAGTGCCTGTCATAGTAAATACAGTGAAGAAGTTGCCATTGTTTTGATAACTATTATCTCCATGGACAGATAAGTACTGGTATCTTGTCAGTCTTCTTACCTGTCCATGGCAGGCAAAGGAGCTATGAAAGAGTAGCAGAATGGGAATCCAAGTACCATCTTATTAGCACCTATACTAAGCCCTTACTAAAGTCTCCTCCGTAGTTTAATATTCCTAGGGTGTGTATGAGACAGACAGAAACAGAGGAACCATACTGGGTTTTTTTTTTCCTTTCCCCACCTTTTGTTTTTTTTTGACCACACTCTTAATATGGGCCTTAAGTTTCTTTTTTAATGACCCAGACACATAGTAATAGAATTTAACCATACCTAGAGAGCCAGAAGTAGATGAGCTTTGGCCCATTTTATTCGCTCTTCCAGATGCTGTGAAAGAAGTGCAAAGACTTGAGGAAAGAAGAGGATGTTAATTTTTTGAAATTTGCAGCGATGACCTATACCTTTAGTAACTATGGTTTTTACTCTGTTGATCTAGTTGATGAGTCTATTTTTCTTTATGAGAAAAATGGCTAGAAAAATAATAGAGAGGCAGAAAATTTTCTAGCTGGAAGGGAAGGACAGATTGAATGATTAAAATTTTGATATGCCACATGCAAGATATATGAAAAAGTGAAGAAAATGAATAAAAGCTACTTTAGGGGGATCAGTGATAAGATTAAGGGTGTCATTTTTTTTAGAAGGAAATTATAGATTGCGGCCTATCTCTACCTTATCTTCTCTACCAACCTAAAATAGTTTGATAGTTCGGTATAATGTCCTTGCCTTCATTTTACTGTGTCAGAATGAAACAAAACTTTAGCTTTACTGTAGAATCATTGTTCGTAGTAGTACTGAATATCGAAATACAAAGAAGGCATTATAAAGATTATTTTTTCTTGTGAAGCATTTGCCCTTCACCTATTTCAAACTTACTTTCTCCGATTTGTAAAAAGTTTTGTTTTGCTGGTATTTTATTTTGTTTTACTTGATGAGTATTATTTTTCTCAACAGAAGGAAGAAGGTAGAATTAAATGTGTAAAGTTTTAGAGATCTGGGGCCGGGGAGTTAGCTCAGTGGTTCCGGCGCCTGTCTTGCAAGCGCAAGGACCCGGATTCAATTCCCCGGTAACCACATAACAATACTGGGTGTGGAGACCCACACCCAGCAGCAACCAGTACCACATAGCACAGTGCCGGGCATGGTGGCTCACGCCTGTAATCCCAGCACCCGGGAGGCAGAGGCAGGAGGATTGTGATGTGAGTTGGAGGCTGAGCTCAGGGCCAGCCTGAACCACAAAGTGAGACCCTGTCTCAAAAAACCTAAAAAAAAAAAGTTTTAGAGATCTGATATGCAGTAACATTAAAAAGGTGATATGGATTTATATTATATTATGTCTTTTAAAAGAGGATCTTTTTTTCTTATGTATATTGCATTGAACACACATATGTAGGTATTTATTGGTATTATTTCCATTCTTTGAGGTTTTAGGTGAAAAGTCTAATCTGGAGAGCTGATTTTTAAAAATTTCCTTTTCATAGGTACACCTATTAACAAACGACCTGTACTTGGATATCGAAATTTGAATCTTTTTAAGTTATTCAGGCTTGTGCACAAACTTGGAGGATTTGATAATGTAAGTCTTACAATTAGGGTGAAACATTTTTTATATGGCAAATTTAAGGTATCAACTGTAGTAAAATTACTCTCTATTAATACAGATATAACAATAAAATGAAAAGAAAATTAAAAATACAGTCCAGAAACACAGAGTTTTTCTCCTTGGATGAAAGTTTTAAAATTCTGTTTACAGATTTTTGTAAACATGTCTAAAATACCGTTGAGTTTGTCTAATTTTCATGCATATCTTAGTCACAGTATAATCATGCTGGTGAGAGTTATTTTTTCCTTGTTTCACTAGACTGCATTGCTCTCTGAGTGTAGGGATTTCTTACATTCTTAATCTCTTTCACAGTGCCTGATAAGAAGAGAAATGTTTGTTGCACTAATCTGAGGAAATAACTTTAAGCTTGCTGTGATATGATACATGAATGTTGAAATGTAAAATGTTTTATTAATTTCAGTAGAACTGCTTCTAAGTTTTTTGGGAAGAACAAGGTTTTTAAATTTTTACCACTGTTACAAAATTTGATTTGAGAACTTACATACTTTTATATTAATGTATTTGGGTTTATTTAAAGCTGACATGGTTCAATATTATGTTTTTAGTTCTCTGAGATTTTTGACTGTTCAGTTTTTAAATTTGTAAACCAGATTTGTCAAGTTTGATACTTTTTATTTTTTGAGTCTAAAAACAAAAACATATATGTGCTCTGTCAAAATTTTATTATACTCCTATCTTTTAATTTGGGAAATTTTATTTCACTTTGTCCATTAGATTGAAAGTGGAGCTGTTTGGAAACAAGTCTACCAGGATCTTGGAATCCCTGTCTTAAATTCAGCTGCAGGATACAATGTTAAATGTGCCTATAAAAAGTAAGTTAGTGTACTTCATGCAACTATGTTTTATATTTTATCTGAAAAGCAAGATAAAATTTACCATTTGAGGTTATTTTATGTCATCACAAGAAAAAATATTACTAATCACTCTATAGTAACATTTTTTAGTGTATTCTGTAGATACTAGATTTATGACATACACTATCATAAAGATTTTTATGGCCAAAAGCAATACTGCCTGAAGACTAAAAAGCGAAAATTATATTTTGCCTTCATGGCACATTCCTGAAAGCCCATTACTCAGTAAGGTGAAGCAGGAGCATTATAAATTCAAGTCCAGCGTGGATAATTTAGCGAGCCCATGTTTCAAATTAAAAAGGGCTGGAGATGTAGCTTAGTGGTAGAGCACTTCCCTAGACTTTGTAAGGCTGTCAGTTCAGTTCTTAGCACCAATTAAAAAGAAAGTTTAAGGCAGATACATCCAGGTTTGAATCTTACTTCTGCCAATCATTATCTGTGCCGTTTGACGATTTATTTGTTCTCCTAAGCCTTAAGTTCTTCATTTTTAATATGAAAATATAATTTGTCGCTTAGGATTACTGTTCACTTCTTCATCTCCTTAAACTTCATCTTTTTGTTGTCATATATTCATCGTCTTCCTGCTCCTCCTTTTTGTAGTCTTTTTTTGGAGGGAAGAGACAGAGTTTTGCTGTATAGTTGAGGCTAGGATTACTATGTTGATTAATGAGATTTACTGTAAGGCACCAATGGCCTTACACCTAAGAAGTGCTTAAGAATTTGATAATGCTGATTTTCCTAATAGTTACTTTTATCATATTTGATTGTTATTTTTAACTCAAGTAACGTTGCTACAGCTGTTGTTTTGGAGTACTAGGGATTGAACTCAGGGCCTATACAGGGAGTTTTATTCTCAATCCTGTTTTTTATTTTGAGACAGTTTTTGTTTTTTTTTTTAGGTTTTTGGAGACAGGGTCTCGCTTTGTGGTTCAGGCTGGCCCTGAGCTCAGCCTCCAACTCACATCACAATCCTCCTGCCTCTGCCTCCCAAGTGCTGGGATTACAGGCGTGAGCCACCACGCCCGGCACTGTGGTATGTGGTGCTGGTTGCTGCTGGGTCCACACCCAGTATTGTTATGTGGTTACCGGGGAATCGAACCCGGGTCCTTGCGCTTGCAAGACAGGCACCAGAACCACTGAGCTAACTCCCCGGCCCCTTTTTTTCCTTTTTCTTTTGATCGTATTGGGGATTGAATTTGGCCCCTGGTGCTTGCAGGATAGGTGTGGTACCACCTGAACTAAATCCCTGGCCCTTGACACAGTTTTGTCGTTTGTAAATTGCCCTGACTGTGCTCAAACTTGGCATCCTCCTGTCTTAGTCTCCCAGATTGCTGGAATTATAGGTTTGTGATATCAGGCCTGGTTTAGTAGTTGTTTTTTCTTTTTCTCTCCAGTTAGGGCCTCATTGTGTAGTTAACAGTAGCCTTGCATTTAAGGCAATGCTCCTACCAGTGCCTCCTGATTGCTGGGATTATAGAGCGTGTGCCACCACAGTTGATTTTAGGAGGGGTTTTTTGTTTGTTTGTTTATTTGTTTGAAACAGGGTCTCACTTTGTAGTTCAGACTGGACCCAAACTCACTATGTAGCCAGGTCAACCTCGAACTCCCAGCAATCCTCCTGCTTCTGCCTCCTGAGTGCTGGAGTTACAGGCATGAGTTATCATGCCTGGCATTGTGATATGTAGTTAACTGGGATCAAACTCCGGACCTTGCGCTTGGCAGGCAGATACCAGAACCACTGAGCTAAATCCCCAGCCTGATTTTAGTAGTTTTTTTTAAGGTACTTTTTCCTTTCAGAAAGTGTTCATTTTGGGTTGAAAAGATTGAGAAGAATGAAATAGACTATATTAGAATTTTCATATGGGTTCTTATCACAGAGCTTAAATGAATGAGTGCACATTGAAAAATTTTCCAGTATTCTTATGAAATTTGTTTACCAAATGTAATTTTTCTGTTTCTAGATACTTATATGGTTTTGAGGAGTATTGTAGGTCAGCTAATATTGAATTCCAGATGGCATTGCCAGAGAAAATTGTTAACAAGCCATGTAAGGAATTTGAAAATATAAAAGAAGTAAAAGTTAAGGAAGAAAATGAGACAGAAATTAAAGAAATAAAGATTGAAGAGGAAAGCAATGTAATACCAAAAGAAGAAAAGCCCTCTGAGGATGAAATTGAAAGAAAGGAAAATATTAAACCTTCTCTGGTAAATCAGATATTGTTGGTTGTTTTTTGCTGCATTTGCTATATTTTCCACATTTGCTAAAAATCCTGTTTAATTTATTATATAAGATTATACTTTATTGTTTATAAATTTTTTAAGTGGTACTTTTGAATACTTTTGATAGTAATAATGAAAGCATCTCTTAGCTATTTTTGTCTATTGTTTTAAGAATGACATGAATTTCTGAGATGTTATCTAGTGAATTTATCAAGTTAGAATTATTTGTTACCTCCAGTTGTTAACAGATTAAGACCATGAATTTAGGTTAAAAAACTTTACTTTTGTTGGTTTATTTCCTCTGATCTTTTTCTAGGGAAGTAAAAGGAATTTATTAGAATCTGTACCTACACAGTCTGATCAGGAAAGAGAAGTTAATAAGAACAAAGAAGAAAATGAAAATCTAGAAGATGGAGATGATGATCCAACTAGGCTAGACGAATCCCTCAGCATAAAGGTAGAAGCTGACGACGAAAAAGCAAAATCTGGGTAAGAAATTTGTTTTTGGTTATGATGCATTTAGCTAGATGAATTTTAATGATTTATACTTTATGTGTATATGTGCATGAATCTAAATTTGATTGATAAAATATAGAATGATAGTGGTTTGCATTTGTTAAGAAAATATGTTTGCCTCGTTCAGAGACCCCACTAACAAATGTGTAGAAAAAGATCATATTTTTGATCTATTCTTGCTCTCATCATAGAAATTTATTAAAACATTTGCCTAGAATAAATTATTTTTCCTACATGAAGGTCTCCTGAGTGACAGACACTATAGTCTTTGGAAAATACTCTTCTCCATGGTTTTACATGTGGTAAAGCTGTTGGTTCTGAGAGTTTTATGGTATTTCTTAAGCAAAAGGAATGAAAACATACAGATTTTTAAAAGGCAAAATTATTGTGTTCTATATAATAGTTTATTTTGGTTATATGGAATGGTGAATTATTTAATAATGTAATTTTTGCACTGCCAGAGGGCCCCTGGATTTATAAACGAACTTTGTTATTTAATTTTATTTCCGAGGTTTAAAAGTCAAGCATCTTAAATATTAGTGGTTCGATTTAAATATACACAGCTATTTTTTGTATCACTAGTATTTTTTGTCAGTTTGACTATAGCGTACAAATAAGGAAAATGGGTCTGCATTGGTATACTAAAATTGTTTATTGTTATACTTTATTATATTTCTGTGCATATAAATACATATTTGAAGTACATCTTACTCCTATTTGAGGTATTGTCTCTCTCTTTTTTTTATTGTGGAGATTTTTAACTATTAAGAAACTTGGTGTAGGGCCATGGACCTAGCTCAGTGGTTCTGGTGTCCGCCTTGCAAGTGCAAGGTCCCAAGTTCAATCCCAGTAACCACATAGCATAGTGCCAGGCGGGGTGACTCATGCCCACTAACAATACCACACTCCACAATGGGTTGTGCCTGTAATCCCAAAACTTGGGAGGGAGAGGCAGGAGGTTTGCTGTGAATTTGAGGCTCACCTGGGCTACATAGCAAGCTCAGGACCAGTTTGAACTACAAAATAGAGACCCTGTCTCAAAAAAAAAAAGAAAAGAAAAGAAATTTGTGAATAATTCAACTTTTTGTCCAAAATCTCTAATAAGATAGACTTCTGAAACTTTGCTGGCAACAGATAGGTAAGAAAAAATACTAGATTTAGGTGAATATAGTAAAAGTGTTGATTATACTTTGTTCTATTTCTGTGTGTACATTTGAATTACTCTTCATTTCTAACTGGAGATTATTTCAACTAAGAAAAAAGTTAAAATTCAGTATTTTACCTAAAAATCTTTCATCTCTAGATGTTTCTTTATAAGGCACTAGTTTTGATAGGTTTTATAATTGCTTAAGTCTTCAACTACATGATTTCTCATGTACTGTAGGTATTTATGAATACAGTCATAGACTATATAATGTTGCTAGGGGCAACAGTGGTACTATAATAATATTGTTTCCTTATATAGTAGGCTATCCTATATAAATGCATTTAAGTAAGTACATTCAATGATGTTTGTACAGTGACAGAATTGCTAAGGGACATACTTCTTAGAATATAACCTTGTTAAGCAATGCATGACTGTATGTATCACAAAAAATATTTTCCTACGTGAATGCCTGAATTTGATAACTCTTCAAAAGCATTATGTGTTGGGAATAATTAACCCGTATACTCTGGGAATATATTCTAAGACCTCCAAAGTTGATACATGAAACCAAGGATAGTACTGAACCTACATATGTATGTATAGTTAGGTATGTCTGTTTCCCATGGGATATGTTCTGAGAAATGCATCATTAGGTGTCTTTATTGTTGTCAAGAACATCATAGAGTGTATTTCCCCAAACTGAAATCGGTACATCACTAGGTGATGTAATCTTCCAGGATCTTTGTCGTATGTGTAGTTTAGTGTTGACTGAAATGTCAACATGACTATACTCCTGTGTGTGTTTTTATTTGTGCTGTTATAATGCCAGAGTTAGTCTGTCCTGCTTCATTTGCATCAGTTCTCTTTCACCAGGAACCCATTATTAAGTAAATGAAGGCTTACTTGAACACAAGCACTTATACTAGTAAAAGTAATATAAAAACTGAGATTGTAACAAGTGACTGATAGTATATATAGTGTGGCTATGCTGGACAAAAACGTAATTCACATCCTGAGCAGGGTGGAGCAATGGTACAAGATTGCATCAGAATACTAACAGTGGTGCACAGTTTAAAGTTTATAAATTGTTTATGGTTGGAATTTTCCAATTAATATTTTCAGATTGCTTTTGACTAGGAGTGACTGAAACCAAGGAAAGCAAAATCACAGATATCGGGGGCTGTTGTAACTGATTTCTGAGTTATATTATTTAAGCATAGGTGTAATTTTTACTAATAAGAGTTAATATGTGTTTTTTCTTCTAGTATATAAACTATTTTTTAAGAGTAATTGACTGCAACCAATAATTTTCAATATCCTAGTTCTGAGAGATTAAAGAAGTTTATATATGTGAAACACTTGGATTAGTGCCTAGCTGATAGTAGATATTTAGAAAAATGAAGCTTTTAAAAAATTATTAAAAATTTTGTTTTATTGTAGGGAATATCAGACTGAGAAAATTTGACATTTGTTAATTTAGATGAAAAAAATATTTTTGGGGAAACACATTTTGTTTTCCCAAAATGTTGTTCTTTAAAAGGTAACTTAAATACATATGTGTATGTATGAGTGTGCATGTATGTAATATGTGTAAAAGATTAATTTTCAAATTCTCTATGTTGGTTACTTTTACATATTTTAGAGGATTTCTTTCTTGGCACCCTGTGTTCTATTTGGTTTTAGTGTATCACCTGTGAGGAAAAAACTGCAGTAGTTTTCTTAGGTGAATTGCTAGCAGTTATGTTGTTTGATTCAGTGTATTGTTAAAGTTTAATTTTATTTGTGTTCAGGTTGACATTAAACACAGTTTTATTTCTTTGGTGGCTTTGCTTTATTTAGAGTACTTGATTTTTATTTTAGGTTAAATAAAAATTAGCTCTGGCTACTACTTGGTATGATTATATGGTATTATATGATTATTGGCATTTATCAGCTGTACTCAGTATATCATATAATGTAAGGTACAGTTTAGGTTTTATTTTTAGAGTTAGACTGTTTTGTACTTTTCTTTCTTACATGATTTTCAAGTGTATGATAAATCTCTTCCTTTTATGATGGCTACTACAACACATTGCTTTTATTTCCTGATGTACAGTCTTAATACTTGAATAAGAAGTATTGCTTCCAGCTGCCTTACCATACAATATAATGTTTTTAAAAATTGTTTATTATCCATGATAGCATTTCTAGTAATTTCTTCAATACTTTAGCATTATTAAAAATTACTTCTTTAATCTGGGTGTGGTAGCAGATGCCTCTAATTCCAGCACTCAAGGCATTGATGCAGAAAATTTTGAGTTTGAGTACAGCTTAGAGTATACAGTAAGAATTTGTCTCAGAAAACCAAAAAAAGAAAAAAAATCATTATAGAAATGTTAATGTATCTTTGGTAATAGCATTAATACATATTTAATCTGACTACATTTGTAATCTTTAGGAAAATACTCATTTGACTATGATTTATAGTTCCTCAGCATCTTGTAATCCTTATGATGTATTTCAGGCAGAATTGATACACTTGGTACTTTTTTTCCCCCTCTTTTCGGTACTGGGGATTGAACTCAAGTCCTTGCACTTGCAAGGTAGCCACAGTGCTACTGAGCTAAATTCCTGGCTCTTATACTTGGCACTTTGAACTCAGACTTCTTTCACAGAGCCATTAGGTTTCCCCAGTCCATCTGACCCAATATAGTAAAGGAGAAAGGGAAATAAAAAAGCTATAAAGTGATATATGATTTATAGGTTGTTTTTGTTGCCTGTATAATTATTTGTAATTAGAAATAACAGGGCTAGGGATGTAGCTCAGTGATTGCAGTGCCTGCCTTGCAAACCCAAGGGTCCGGGTTCAATCCCTGGTAACCACATACAACAATGCCAGGCATGGTGACTCACATCCAGCAGCAATCCGTACCACACACCACAGTGCGAGGCATGGTGGCTCAGTTCTGTAATCCCAGCACTCAGGAGGCAGAGACAGGAGAATTGCTGTGAGTTTGAGGCTGAGTTCAAGACCAGCCTGAACTACAAGGTGAGACCTTGTCTCAATAAAAAAAGAAATAATACATAAAATGCTTTGCTACTGAAAAGCTTATGTATAAGAATGTAAGAACATCTTAAATTATCAGGGAAGGAAAGCTTTTGTATAAATGTTATATCCATTAATGTAAACTATTAATTGCTTAGCTACCTTTTGCTTCTGTTTTATGATACTAATTTTTCAGTTGTCACTCAATAGATATTATGAAGGAACTGTTGTAATAAATATAGAATACTGTGAAAGCGGATAAAAACAGACAACATATAGCATGAATTTCATTTTATATGAATGTAGTTACTAAAGATTTAATAATTAAAGATTTTCTCCAACTTAATACAAATCTGTTGCTAATATGGAGAGTATGAATGATGAGTTTTAGAAAATACACAGTAGGGCTGGGGCTTTAGCTCAGTGGTTCTGGCGCATGTCTTACAAGCGCAAGGGCCCGGGTTCAATTCCCCCAGTAACCACATACAATACTGGGCGTGGAGACTCGCCCCAACAGCAATCAGTACCAAATACCACAGTTCTAGGCCTGGTGGCTCAGGCCTGTAATCCCAGCACTCGGGAGGCAGAGGCAGGAAGATTACTATGATGTGAGTTTGAGGCTGAGCTCTGGGCCAGCCTAAACTACAAGTGAGACCCTGTCTCAAAAAAAAAAAAAAAAAACAACAAAACAAAACAAAAAAGAAAGTACACACTAATCAGAAGATCAAAATAGGTGTAATGCTCCTTTTTGAATAGCTTGTATTTTAGTCTTATGTGCTTGAAGTTGGCCTCTCATATACTTACTTTTGAGCTTTAAAGTTGCAGAAAAAAGGTTTTACCATGTTTATTATAAAAGAGCAAAAATTGCAACACTTTGAATAGAAAAAGACTTGATGTAATGTTGATGTGGCATTAGTACAATATTTCTGTGAAACAAAGTAATATTTCAGTTAGTGTAACATTTCAAAATGTAGTTGAAATTGTTTTGTAGTTACTTAGCCTAGCCATCTGCTAGTAAATGTTTTTGTTCTAAATATCCTAAGAATAGAAATATTTGTTCAAATATAATTTCTAGTCAGTAAAGTATAATGAATTTGGCATCCAAGATGTAAAATATTTCCATAATTGTGAGAAAATTGTTACAATCAACTTCATTAGTTTCTTGCCTATTCAGCACTTCAGTTCTTCAGTTGAATATTTTCTTTTAATGCACTTATTTTTGAGTCTTCATTTTTCTTTAAATATATCTTTCTGTAACCATGGTCATCTTACACAATTTTAGTTTTTACTTTTAAACTCAAACTCAGAGCGTTTCATACACATGGAACCTGCTGTTCCCGGAACAATCACAGCCACGATTTTTATCAGTATATGTGGTTTGGAACTGAAAACCTTATGAAGTGTCTTTTATTAACTCTGCAATTTTTTAAACCTTTCAAGAGATGAAACGAATAAAGAAGAAGATGAAGATGATGAAGAAGCAGAAGAGGAGGAGGAAGAAGATGAAGAGGAGGATGAAGAAGATGATGAAAACAATGAGGAAGAAGAGTTTGAATGCTATCCTCCAGGCATGAAAGTCCAAGTGCGGTATGGACGAGGGAAAAATCAAAAAATGTATGAAGCTAGTATTAAAGATTCTGATGTCGAAGGTGGAGAGGTCCTTTACTTGGTGCATTACTGCGGATGGAATGTGAGGTAACTTGAGTTTTAGCTAGTGATTATTACCTAAAAACCACTTTTAAAATCCTTTTCTATTTTCAAACTGAAGTAATGAATTTCGGACTTGTTAGAATTCTATTTGAGTGTTAGTACCATATAAAATATTAATAGCATTTGGCATGTAAATACCTCACTTAGGGATTTCATACCTAATATTTTTAGTACTTAGAAGACATCCGTAGTCTTCAAAACTGTGGTGTACACAGTTAATTTTATGAAATACTTTTAGAATAATAGAGAAAACACTGATGAGATAATAGAAATGTCTGTAAAATGGTTGAAGGAAATTCTAACTTCTTGGCACCTACAAGACAATTTCCAGGCTACCTGCTCTCTTCATTTTAAACTACATTGGTGCCATAGCCTCTTCTGTGTGTTCTCTGTATGTGTAAGGTGAGGAAGTACTGGGTATTGAACTTAGAGACTCTGCATTGAACTACATCCTCCGCTCTTTAAGTTTTTGTTGTTGTTGTTTTGTTATTAATCTTGAGAGAGGGCCTCACAAAGTTACCTGGGCTGGGCTTGCACTCAGGGTCCTCTTCTGCCACCTCCAAGAGTGCTGGGATTATAGGTGTGCCCTACCATGCCTGCCTCTTTATGTGTTCCTAATTTGTCATATATATCATTTGAAGACAAGGATTAAAGGTTGCATTTTATTAGGAAACAGTTATTTGAAGAAGTCCCTGTCTCCTTTTTAATGGCTATTGCATTTCAACCTTGTTCTTAAATCTTAGAAATTTATTTGTATCTTTGGAACACTATAGTTGAAAATGTAAACAAGGCTATTGTGACTAAAACAGAATACCTTGTGTGACTGGAGCTGACCTAGGAAGCTAAAAGATAAAACTGAAATTTGATTGTAGAATGACTTGAGTGAGCTTTTCTTGTCTTACATGGTTTATCTATAGATTTTTTTTTTTTATGTTTTTTGAGACAGGGTCTCCCTTTTGTGGTTCAGGCTGGCCCTGAGCTCAGCCTCCTGCCTCTGCCTCCCAAGTGCTGGGATTACAGCCGTGAGCTACCACGCCCAGCACTGTGGTATGTGGTACTGGCTGCTGCTGGGCGTGAGTCTCCATACCCAGTATGGTATGTGGTTGCCGGGGATCGAACTCGGGTCCTTGCGCTTGCAATACAGGCACCGGAACTACCGAGCTAACTCCCCGGCCCCTATCTATAGAAATTTTGTATTTCATTGTACTGAAAATTGGCAAGTTGTTTTGAGATCTGATACAGTAACTTAATTTTAGAACATATATATAGCCTATAACAGAGTAGAGCCCTTGAAGAATTAACCTTAGAAATTTTAACTTACGGTTGTTCCTGGTGTGCTAGTTTCTTTAAGGAGGAATAAAGTTCTCTTATTTTATAAATTGTATTCTTAGGCGGAAGATGTGACTTAGCAGTAGAGCTTTTATAGCACTCACATGGCCCTGTTTTCACTTCTCAGCACCACTGTTTACACACTCACAGACACAGCCACACAAGTATTCTGTGGTTTGAGACATTACTAAGATGTTGTCTCAAATTGTTTCCTAGAAGTTTTAACAGTAAATTCTAGAAGCATTATTTAATTTAATTACCTTTCTTAGTTTGAGAAAAGTACACTTTTGATCTATTTGGATATTGGGAAGAAAACAGCAATTTAAATTAGGAAGTGTTCAAGAGTTGTGTTTGGGACTCATTCTTGATTATTCCTAGTCAACAAATTAATAAGGATTGGATTTTAAGAACACCTGTCATCAGTGCTTAAATGCGATGGTTTTCCAGAGATGGAAGACTTTCCCGCTAGCCCTTGAACCTCTTTATTCTCAAGATAGCGATTTTTAAAATTTTTGCATGAATTTCGTAAATATTATCTAGATAAATTCAAGGAACAAGAATTCTGAAGAGAAAAGGTTCTGTTGTGTTCCTGTGTTGTGGTTATTCCAAAAATGGAGCACTAGACATTAGTCTTAGCCCCTGTATACTCTGTCTTTTCAGCAGTTAGTTCTTACACTGCCCTTAATGGCATATGAATTTTCTCACCCAAATGCCATGATCTAAAGTGAGATTAAGAAATATAATGAAAAAGGAAATATAATGAATGTTTAAAATTTTTTAAGGGCAAGGGATTTAGCTCAGTAATTATAGTGCCTGCCTCACAATTGGAAATTGCCAAGTTTGATCCCCAGTATCAAAAAAGGAAAGAAATAAATTAAAAATTATAATAAAGGGCCGGGGGATTTAGCTGTGGTTCAGTGACCTGTCTTGCAAACGCAGGGTCCCGGGTAAGG
The DNA here is from genome assembly GCA_004026965.1 of Petromus typicus. Classification (NCBI taxonomy): domain Eukaryota; kingdom Metazoa; phylum Chordata; class Mammalia; order Rodentia; family Petromuridae; genus Petromus; species Petromus typicus. The sequence goes on along the minus strand of PVIR01025799.1, from coordinate 6,602 downwards.
TTCGATTCCCATTAACCATATAACAGTAATGGGCGTGGAGACTCACGCCTATCAGCAGTCAGCACCACATACCACAGTGTAGGGTGTGGTGGCTCATGCCTGTAATCCCAGCACTTGGGAGGCAGAGGCAGGAGGATTGATGTGATGTGAGTTTGAGGCTGAGCTCAGGGCCAGCCTGAACTACAAAGCAAGACCCTGTCTCAAAAAAAAAAAAAAATTGTAATAAAGTGTACAGATTCATTGCTACTCCTCAAAGTACTCCCTCTTGCTTCCAGCACTCTTATCTCATCATTATTGTCACTTTCTGAAACAGTCCTGGAAGTCTTATGTGTGTATCCTTAGTTGCTCTCTCTTGGGTGCTTTGATGTCTTAAATCAATCCAAAACATTTTTCTTTCATGGTCATTTTGACTTTGGGGAAAAACCTGAAGTCTTATGGCATCAGATCCAATGAATAAGGTAGATAAGGGGACACCATTGTTGTAATGAATTGGCATTTCTGTTGGATGGCACTTGACAGCACCATTCACCATACTTGGAGTAATACTTCATAAAGATGCTTTATAAGAGAGACATTCTAGAACTGCTATAGAAAGTGTCAGAAATGATAAGAATGTTTTAAATTAAGGGAATCTTAACTGTTTGGTTTTTTTTTTTTTTTTTGAGACAGGGTCTTGCTTTGTAGTTCAGGCTGGCCCTGAGCTCACACTATGTAGCCCAGGCAAGCCTTGAATCACAACATTCTTCCTGCCTCTGCCTCCTGAGTGCTGGGATTACAGGCATGAGTCACTGTGCCTAGCACTGGTAGTATATGATTACCAGGGATCGAACTTAAGACCTTGTGCTTACAAGGCAGATACTGGAACCACTGAGCTAAATCCCTTGCCCCTCTAACTGTAGTTTAAAAATTTTTAAATTTCATTCTTGCTTTTTTTACTTTGGTTTTTTGAGTTAACAGTCTCACTTTGTAGATCAGACTGGCTTTGATCTCACTATGTAGCCCAGGCTGGCCTTGAACTTTTGGTGATTCTCCCGTATCAGCTTTCTGAGTGCTGGCATTATAGGAATACACCCTCATGCCTGGAGTCAGAATATATTTTAATTATACTTCATAGATGCTGTAAGAATGTTTTATCCACTTTTTAGTGAAATTTTTAGTCAGTTTTATTTTACTAAATGGTACAATTTTTTTTTTTTTTTTTTTTTTAGGTTTTTTGAGACAGGGTCTCGCTTTGTGGTTCAGGCTGGCCCTGAGCTCAACCTCAAACTCACATCACAGCAATCCTCCTGCCTCTGCCTCCCAAGTGCTGGGATTACAGGCATGAGCCACCACGCCCAGCACTGTGGTATGTGGTACTGATTGGTGGTGGGTGTGAATCTCCACGTCCAGTATGGTATGTGGTTACTGAGGTTCGAACCTGGGCCCTTGAGCTTGCAAGACAGGCGCCGGAACCACTGAGCTAAACCCCTGGCCCGATGATACTGTTAAATCTTAATGTTAGAAGATGTTCTACTTTTGCCAAGAATATAAATGAAAATGTAAAATATGTTGGTTTAGGACAAAAAATTGAAACAGGTAAATTTAGTATAGGCCTTTTCTCTTTCCCTCTTGGTTCTTCCTCTTACTCTGTTGGCTCATATTACAGAAGCAGGTATCTGTGTTGGCTTTTAAAAAATGCTTGAAATTTTTGAGAAATGGGTTGAATTTAGTAGATACTCTCCAACTTTCACTATAATTAAGGCAGGCCTGATTATTTTTCATTAGTATTAGTAAGCCAAAGAGACTTGGGATGTACAAGAAGACGTTCACAAACTATTTCACAATTAAAATACAACTTTCTTTTTGAAGAAAAGATTGATTGAAAGGCATTTTAAAGAGCAATGGGGTTTCACAGGTTAGGAAGTTATCTTAGTTTTGTAGTTCATGGAAGAAGGAAAGATAAGGAATGATTGAAATTCAGACATTCAAATTTGTAATAGGAAGGAAAATGAGATGTAGTTCAACAAGTAATGCTTGTGTTATTTCTAAAAGGTCAAGTGTACTTCAGTAGATTTAAACATTTAATATTTGTAAGTTAATGTGACAGTATTCTCATTTTTCTTTACAGTAATACCTAGAGTTTATTTTTAAGTTGGCAAACATTATAATTTTTGCCTCTTCTTCTTTTGTGCTAATCTAATAAGTACTGCAAGAAACCATGAACTCTGCAAAGATTTCCCCAGTATTTTGGGAATCTTTAGTGTAGTTTCTGCATTTGTACTTAGGAGATATAAAACCAAAAATGAAGATTTATGCATAAATATTTATGAAAATAGCTTTATCTTTAGTGGCAGTTAATCAAGACAAGAACAACTGAGGAAATTTTGTATATAGATATTACATGTATTTCATGTTTATCTGAAACTTCCTGCAGATTTTTTTGTAGTTTAAGGACATCTTGCTACATTTTAGTGTTACTTTCCTTCATAATTTCTGCATTTTCATTTGTTTGTAAAATGCTAGGTAGATTTTTTTAGTATTTTATTAATGTTTCTCATTCATTGCTTAAAAATGTTGAGCTTTGTTCTGCAAACATTAGTTATGAAGGCAGTTTGCTTTTTACTGCTAAAATGAGGGAATAAAGTAGTACTTTACATGCCTATACCAGATATACTGGAACTAGCTGGAACCTTTGACCCGTCTACCCACAAATGGTATAGTAAAATATTCCTTTAGACTTTTTCTGATTTGGTGTGACCATACATAGGAGTATTGTTCAGTATATAGAGTTTAATATGTTGACAGATTGTAGAATACTTGGAATATACTAGGGCATTGTTTTATATAAGTACTTTTTAAAAACTTCTTAAAATAACATTCAGTTTAGAAAAATGAGAGTACATATAGAAAAGTAGAAAGATAAAATTGTCATCTTTATCATAGTATGTTCGCTTTTCGTCTTTAAGAATATATCTCTCTGTAGCTTAAAAAATTATACCATGGAAGCTAATGTGTAGCTGAGTGCAATAGCACTTTCCTTAGCATATGTCAGGCCCAGAGTTGTATTTCCTGCATTGTTCCTTCCAGATATGCCCCTCTTTTTTTTTCTTTTGAGACAGGGTCTTGGTTTATAGTTCAGGCTGGCCCTGAACTCAGCCTCAAACTCACGTCATAGCGCTCCTCCTGCCTCTGCCTCCTGAGTGTTGGGATTATAGGTGTGAGCCACCATTCCAGGCACTGTGGTATGTGGTACTGATTGCTGCTGGGGTGCGTCTCCATGCCCAGTATTGTATGTGGTTACTGGGGATCGAACATGGCTCTTGCATGACAGGCACCGGAACCACTGAGCTAAATCCTGGCCCTCCAGATGTGGCCCTCTTTACATATGCATAGTATCATCTGTTAGTAATCTTCTAATAGTAGGTTTTATGTTATATTTGTTTTAACTTTGGTCGTGATCCACCACGCCCAGCACTGTATTGTGTGGTACTGATTGCTGGTGGATGTGAGTCACCGTGCCTTGCATTGTTGTATGTGTTTACCTGGGATCGAACCTGGGACCTTCCACCTGTGAGGCAGGCACCAGAACCACTGACCTGAGTCTCCTGCCCCCTTTTTTTTTTTTTTTTTTTTTTTTTAGGTTTTTTGAGACAGGGTTTCGCTTTGTGGTTCAGGCTGGCCCTGAGCTCAGCCTCAAACTCACATCACAGCAATCCTCCTGCCTCTGCCTCCCGAGTGCTGGGATTACAGGCGTGAGCTACCACGCCCGGCACTGTGGTACGTGGTACTGGTTGCTGCTGGGCGTGAGTCTCCACGCCCAGTATGGTATGTGGTTACCGGGGAATCGAACCCGGGCCCTTGCACTTGCAAGACAGGCGCCGGAACCACTGAGCTAACTCCCCGGCCCCCGTTTTAACTTTTAATGACAGTTTTTATAGAAGTTGTTACTGTCATTTAATTCATCCTTTTTGTTCTCAAGTCTTTAAATCATGTCATAAATATAGGACTGACATTAATCTGCCATAAACTTCATGGTTGGTGGTAAGGTTTCTCTTTTTCCTGAATGTAAGGAGACTATTGTATCTAAATTACTTGGCATGAAATTTAAAATGCATTAATAATTATGGGTATATGAATATTGATTAAGTTTTCCCTTCATTTCTAACTTGGTTTTTTGTAATCAAGATGTCTGGCAATTTGATGAGAGAGAATTTTTTATGTTGAAGATCACTAGTTATATTAAAGGACACCATGATGTAAAAGGATAGAAAACAAGACACTAAAATTTTAACTCTGGAGGTCGGGGATTTAGCTCAGTGGTTCCGGCGCCTGTCTTGCAAGCGCAAGGACACAGGTTCGATCCCTGGTTAACCACATACAATACTGGGTGTGGAGACTCACTCCCAGAAGCAATCAGTACCACATACCATAGTGCTGGGTTTGGTGGCTCATGCCTGTAATCCTAGCCCTTGAAAGGCAGAGGCAGGAGGATTGCTGTGATGTGAGTTTGAGGTTGAGCTCAGGGCTAGCCTGAACCACAAAGTGAGACCCTGTCTCAAAAAGAAACATTTTTAACTCTGTCCCTATGATTAATGTAGGGACATTATGCATCACAAACATACACTAATTGAAAAATTTTAAAAATTTAGCTATATAATCCTTAAAGAGTATTTCTGTTCCATATTAGAAATTATAGAAAACTGAAAATAAGATAAATGATGTTTATATTATTTCAACTAAAAAGGTATTAGATTTTTAAAATTTCTTATATTCCAACCACACTGAATCATCCTTAGAGGGAGGGCATTAAAGAGAGAAAGAAAACCTAATAAAAGGCTATTCCAAACAAATTGATTTAATTATAGTTTGACAGCATCACTTTTTATCAACTTTATTCCTTTATTTGGCAAACACAATTTGAACCTCTATGTGCCAAATACTATAGATGGCACTGAAAAAGCTAAGAAATGGTCCCTTACTGAGGAATTCCTAGTTGAGACAAGGCAAGTGCTTTAGCAGGTCTTATATCACTCCCCCCTTACTGTCCTTAGTCAATTGTTATCATTTCATGAACTCCCTGTCTTTTGTTCTCCTGCTGCTCATAGCAAGAGTAGTCCCTGGCAAAACCACAAGAACCCTAAACATTCCTCCTCCTCCTCCTCTCCTATAAGAATAGCTAATCTTACTGAAGGAGAGCAAAGAGAACCACACTAGCCACTCTTAAATTCATAACTGTAAACCTCAAGTCTTTCATTCTCTCACTGTCCATTTTCCAGTTCTCCTACTTTGTCAGTAAACTATTTAATACTGTTCATTGTCTTCTCCATCACCAGCATCTCTTCTCCATCCTTTCTGCTGCTGACCTTGTTTTTACCTTACTGAGAAATTGAAATGAATTTGTACAGATTTAACACTTCACCTTCGTAACTTCATCTGTGATCATGTCATCTGTGTTCTCATCTCTAGCCATAGGTGAATAATCACTCAGAATACCTTCTTCTCCTCTCTTGTGTAATCTTAAAACAAGGGCTGATTTTTCCACTGTGTTTACCTCTCATTTTCAAACAAAATCTTGTCTTTGTTTGTATGTTTTTCTGTAAATTCCAGGCTGGGTTCAGATTTGTGATACTCCTTCCTCAATCTCCCACAGGCTAGAATTAAAAATGTGTCCCACCAGACTGAGTAGACACCTTGTTTTGGGCCTAGCTAATACTACCTAATGTGTCATTTTTTTGCCCAGGAAAAAACCATTTGAAAGTGTTCTCTCCAAGTTGCTTTCCATTTTTGTTCTTGTTATTTCTGTGTAAACATTCTGATCAGTCAACATCCTTATAACTAAGTTCCACATTCATATCTCACTCTTTTGTCTTTCTTGACAATTCATCCAGTAGACTAGTCTGTTCATAAAATATTTCATTTGGCTTGCAGCTGCAGTAATTGCCAACTGTTTTTCTTTTTCATATACTTTGTTTCTGCTTTTCTTAAAATAAAGCCATTCTTCATTTACTCTCTTTTTGTGTTTTGCATTCTCTCCCTTCTAACCATTCCCTTATATCTCCTTCTTATTTTCATATAACTTTTAAAACCTTATGTTCTTACTTGTTCTGCTTCTGAAGTTAATTTTCTGATAGATTTTTTTCTAAATTATTTATCTGAGCTAAAATAATTTGATATTCTGGAACATAACTTCTGCTTATGACTGGATATTCTTTGTCTTGCTGACCACTTTCTGCCCTTTTTTCAAAGCTCAAACTTTACAAATTAGGACCACATAATGCAAATCCATTTAATTTAAAACATAAATCCGATTCCATATTCTACTAATATCCCTTACCATGTTTAAAAAAGCATGTACCTGGCATATGGCAAGTACTAACCAAGTGTTAAGCTGCTTGATTTTCTGGCAACAAAATGGAAGTGAGTGCTTTTTTTTTTTTTTAGGTTTTTGGAGACAGGGTCTCGCTTTGTGGTTCAGGCTGGCCCTGAGCTCAGCCTCAAACTCACATCACAGCAATCCTCCTGCCTCTGCCTCCCGAGTGCTGGGATTACAGGCGTGAGCCACCACGCCCGGCACTGGTATGTGGTACTGGTTGCCGCTGGGGTGAGTCTCCACACCCAGTATT
>PVIR01025798.1:0-24536 GCA_004026965.1 Petromus typicus | reverse complement strand
CTCACATCACAATCCTCCTGCCTCTGCCTCCCGAGTGCTGGGATTACAGGCATGAGCCACCACGCCCGGCACTGTGGTATGTGGTACTGGTTGCTGCTGGGTGTGAGTCTCCACACCCAGTATTGTTATGTGGTTACCGGGGAATCGAACCCGGGCCCTTGCGCTTGCAAGACAGGCGCCGGAACCACTGAGCTAACTCACCGGCCCCCTGTATTTTTTATTTTGAGACAGCATCTCATTAAGTTTCTCAGCCAGGTCTTGAACTTGCAATCTTCCTACCTCAGCCCCCCAGAGTGCTTGGAATTACCAGGTGCACCACTACTTCCTATGCCGACTTTCCACCTTGCTGGCTGAGTGACCGGAGCCCCAGGGTGGCCCCACATGTCCAGCCCGTGCCAGGAGAGAGCATGGCACCTGGCTGCTGTCCTGTCTGTTCAGGAGGTCTCCCGAGAACCCCAGAGGGACCTCGAGAAGAGTCTCCCAGCAGTGCACGGCATATCTGTGTCCCTGAAGGTCACAGGCTCTGTGTGTCCACAGGGCACCGACAGAAGATAGAGGACCAGACCAAAGTGTTCCCTGACCGCTTCGGAGACCTGGAAAGGCTGCGCATGCGGGTGACGCCGAGCACGCCCAGCCCCCGGGGCTCGCTCAGCACGGCCAGCCACTTCAGCAGCCAGGCCCAGACCCCAATCCAAGGTGAGGAATGGCGGGGACCGCAGAGGAGAGGCGAGGGGTGGAGAACCGGAGCGAGTGGTCCTGTGCCCTGTCTGAGTCCCGCCTGAAGATCCCTCACGGCCTTTCTTTCTGGGAGAGGCCGCTGGCACCCTAGGTGTCCCAACCTTCACTCATTCACTCTGCAGACACGCTCGGAGTCTGACCCACTGCGAAGCTTGAGCGGACAGAGCTCGCACCCTCTGGGGTGCAATGCCTCCTGGAGGAGGTGGGCTGAATCCTGCACAGCCTGTGTTAAAACTGGGCACGATGTGTCCACAGAGCCAGGAACTGCCGCTCTGCTTTGCACGCAGCGCCCCTCCCCCAGCCCCTGCCATCTCACCGGGGAGTGTGGAGCGTCCCTCCAGAGCTCAGCTGTGGTCAGATGATGTGACTACTCAGACCAACTTCAGATGCTGTGAAATGAGGTGTCAGCCCCAGGCGAGGCTCAGGGAGGCGTGGAGACAGGCGGGGAGCAGGCCACTATCTGTCCCATTGCCGGACAAAGGCAGCAGGTGGACGCCGAGCGGAGGAGCGGGGCTCCCACTGCCGCTGGGTAGGGCCTGAGGCCCGTCCTAGCCCACCTCGCCTGGCTGAAGGGGTCATGGGTCGCCCTCAGGTAACACAGCGCTCAGTGTGCAGGCCCAGAGTCTCTGTAGAGTCTGTACTTCCATGGGCTGGAGAAGGGACCCTGGGGCAGGAAGAGCCCAGGCTCCACTTGTACCCCCCGCTGCTGTGCCCCGAGACCTGCCCAGGGTGCCTTGTCCCGGCCCTTGCCCTGTGCCAGGCTTGACACAGCCCCTCCCATGAAGAGAAGGTATCTGCACTGTAACCCAGGCTCAGGAAGGGGCCTGAGGTGAGGAGGCCCAGCCAGCCTCTCTGAGTTCACAGCCAGTGAGTTTGAGACACTCAGCTCTCGACCTGGGGACTTCGGGGAGGGCTCTGGCCCAGAGAGGTGCTGAGAAGTCACTGGTCAGCAGCTGCGCCTGCTCCTGCCCCGCGCAGGCCAGCATCAGTTAGGTTACAGCCTCCGCCATGCTGGCCTTTCCCTGCCTTCGCACAGCCAGGCTCACAGGGTGCTGGGCCAGCTGAGGGAGCCCAGCCTCCAGCGGGGTACACAGCAGCTTCCTATCCCCAGCTCCGGGGAAGGACAGCCAAGCAGGTCTCCCTTCCATGATTGGTGGGCACCCGGGAGCCAGAGCCCTATGTCCACTTGGGCAGTGAGGGGAGGGGTCCTGTCCCAGGATAGGAACTGACCGAGGCCTCCTGCTGCCACGTCATGAGATGAACCCTCCACTCATTAGCCACCTGCAGCCCTGGGCCTCTCCAGGCTGTTCCCTAGAGAAAGAACACCTATCACCCACACGAGGGAAGAGGCACGAACTCTGCAGTCAGATGGAGCTGGCTAGGAGTTCTGTCCCTGCCTCACGTTGGCTGTGTGACCAGGCCAACCGCTTACCCTCTCTGAGCCTCAGTCTTCTCATCCGTCAGGAGGGCCCCCTACAGGGAGTACGGCAGAGGCCTGGCTCCCGGGCAGTATCTTTTGAGGGGACCAGCCTCTACCTTCAGGCCTCCTCCTGGGGATGCCCTCAGGATACCCCACTGCACTTCCCTTTGACTCCCACATTGGTCACTGGCAGGCAGTGCCAGGGCCCCAGCCCCTCCATACCCCAGCCTGAAGCCCCTGGCTGCAGGCGCCCACAATGGGGGCTTCTCACTGCTCAAAGGGCCCATTCAGCCACCACTAGGCAGCTGGGGCAATTTGCAGAAGAAAATAAACATTTCCTTCCACTGTTGGGATTGGCTGCTGGGTGGGGCCCAGCCAGCTCAGGTTCCTGGTGCTGGGGGTTTGGGGGGGTCAGTGGGGGCCCAAGGGAGAGCCCAGGAGGGGACGGGGCAGGTTGCACCCTGGAACAGGCTGGGTTCTGACAGGTGACAGCCCTGTCCCTCTCTGCTTGGCATTTGGTCTCCACTTCCTCATGTGATTTGAGGACCTGCCACCCTGTGTCCCTAGATGTGGGTCGGCACCACCTGACACGCAGCTTCGAGGCCTGCTGAGCACCAGGGACCAAAGCCCCGAGAAGAGGCACAGCCACCTGGGGTCACCTGTGCCCCATCCCCAGCCTGCACCAGCCCTGTCCAGCAGGGGGACAGCTTACTCTCCCGGGTCCCCTCCAGGCCCCAGTTCATTGGTGGTTGAGATGGGGGGTTGGGCCAATGGGTTCCGCAGAGCCCTCCTCTGCGTGGCCATTGTTGCCAGAGTAGAGGAAGGTCTAGGGTGAGGAGCTCACCTCTAGGTCCTGAGCAGGGGCATCGCAGCAGCAGTGGCAAAGCCTCACGGGCCCTCTGTGCCAAGCTCCTTCTGGGCACTGTCAGTGTAGCAACCAACTCAGTCCTTACAACCTGCTATAGGCCCTGGGAGACTGGTTCTCAGAGAGGTTAAGTGACTCACCCGAGGACACACAGATGCGGTGGTAAGTCAGCCGCCAGCCTTCTGCATGAGACAGCTACCCCTTAGGTACATGTTGGGGCTCAGGACCAGAAACAGGTTCTGCACCTTGTGACCTTTGTGTGTCACCCTCTCTGGGCCTCTGTTTTCAGGTTTTCTAGTCTAGTGCAGTTAAATTCAGTCCCAAAGCCCATTTAAATCCAAGGTTTTGGGGTCTGATTATGAAAATCGAGGGAGGAGCTGGAGCACCCTGGTCTTGGTGCCTGCCCAAGAGCCAGAGCCCTGGGAGAGGCACTGCAGGTCCAGCTGGACCTTGTGGCCCCCCAGCCCCTCCGGTGCTGCCAGGCGGTGAGGGCAGCCCCTACCCACTGCAGAGTCACCAGCCGACTCCAGCCTGCGGGGCAACCTTGGTGACATAGGTGGGTCGGGGTAGCAGGCAGTTGCTGTGGCCCTGGTGCCAACACCAGGTGCCAGCCAGGATTCTACCTGAACTGTAGCTGGGCAGGAGAGGCATAGCTGTGCACGCGCGCATGCGCGCACACACACACACACACACACACACATACACACACACACACACACGTGCCCCCGCAGGAAGAAAAGACCACATAATGAGTTCTTGTAATGTCAGGAGAATCAGCCCCTCTCTGCCTCAGTTTCCTCTTCTTCGAGGTAGAGTGCAGCCCCCAACACCACAGGGCCACTGGGAGCGCGTTGTCTTCTCTGAACACTGGTCCTCAGCCTGCCCTCTGTCTGCCCTCCCTCAGGGGTGGTGTCCCCTTCAGGCTGTGGCCACCCATCTAGGCACCTGCTTTCTTGGTAGGTCTTTATGGGGTGTCGTGGCACCACAGCCAGAAGGGCAGAGTGCCAGGGAGCCCATGTCACACTCCGATGTGAGGCAGACCCAGCTCGAAGGCCCAGGGATGGCTCCAGCTGCAGCTGACCTTCCTCCTTGCTGTCCCCAGGCACCTCGGACCTGAACCCTTTCTCTGACCCCCGCCAGTTTGACCGCTCCTTCACCCTCACGGAGAGCCGCTTCCCGGACCCCAGGATGCACTACCCGGGCGCCATGTCAGCTGCTTTCCCCTACAGTGCCACACCCTCGGGCACCAGCATCAGCGGCCTCAGCGTGACAGGCATGCCAGCCACCAGCCGCTTCCACCACACCTACCTCCCGCCGCCCTACCCCGGGGCCGCGCAGAGCCAGGGCGGGCCCTTCCAGGCCAACCCGGCACCCTACCACCTCTACTACGGCGCCTCCTCGGGCTCCTACCAGTTCTCCATGGTGGCCGGTGGGGGCAGCGGTGGTGGCGAGCGCTCGCCCACCCGCATGCTGACCTCCTGCCCCAGCAGCACCGTCTCTGTGGCTGCCGGCAACCTCATGAACCCCAGCCTGGGCCAGGGTGACGGCGTGGAGGCCGACGGCAGCCACAGCAACTCCCCCACGGCCCTGAGCACGCCGGGGCGCATGGACGAGGCCGTGTGGCGGCCCTACTGACCACCTGCTGAGGAGGGACCATGCTCCACAGGGACTGGCCCGCTCCCAGGCTCCGGGCAGCAAGGCACTCCTGCTCCGGTGCAGCCAGGGCCCCAGGGCCAGCGCTGAGGTGGCTCAGAGAGGACCGTCCAGCCACGTCTTTGTACAGAGGGGAAGAGGGCCCTCTGTCAGGGCCCTGTCCCCAGCCCAGTCCCAGCCATCTCATCCTGCCCTCCCAGAACCACCCAGCTGCCTCCAGTGCCCAGGACTGTCTCTGTCCCAAAGAAAGGGTCTTGCCCTCCTGGGTCAGCCCCTGTCTCAGGGAAGAGGCCCACAGACCACAGCCCTCCTCCGGGCCCTGCCCTGTGGGCGCCCGATCTGCATCTGCACCCAGAAAGTTCCCACCCCAGACGGTCCCCTCACCGTGATCGTGCGGGGCAGCGCAGGCAGAGGGATGAGCACGCCTCTGAGCCGCCCCCTGCTCTGCTTTCGGCCCTCCCCATCAGCTCACAAGCCCCTGGCCCATCTCAGCTGCCTGGACACCAGGCCTGCCCTCCAAAGGGAAAGGTCTCCTGACCAGCTCTGTGCACGTGTGCAGCCCACAGCACCCCGTCTGTGCTGGGGGGCTCACTGCTTGCATTTGCTGAGACAACCGAGAGTCACGTGAATCCCACCAGAACGCACTGAGGTGTGGCGAGGTGGGGTCAGGTCTGTGTCCCAGTCACCGAGGTCCAGTGAGCTCTGTCCCACCTCCCGGGATGGCCCAGCCACATCTCATCCCTGCCGCATAACTCTCTTTAACCTGTTTGCACTCCTGAAGCAAACCGTCTTGAACAAAAACCAGTTTTTAAAAGTGATTTTAGAAAAAGCTCTCCACCTCCCTCATCACATTCCTACCTCTGCTAGGAGACGGGAACGTGTGGGGAAGGGAGGCCTGGAACTCACATCGGTGGGTGCTGTGGGACGTCTGTCCGAGACGGAGAGGGGCCTGGTGGGTGGCGGGCGTGGAACAGCTCAGGCTGTGTGATGGCTCCAGCCTTGGCTCAGCCCGTGTTCAGAGACCAGATGTTTCTCCTGCATCTCGCAGATGGAAACACGAGGGTCCTAGTGCCTGAGACTCAAGTGCAAAAAGATGAGAAAGTAAGGGATCGGCACGACATGACTTTGTCCTCAGCTGTCCTCTGTGGGTGTGGAGATCTCCCCGCGGTGCTCCTCCCTGGCGGGCTGTCGTAGCAGGTGTCTGGCCGGGGTGCCTCAGCTGTAGCAAGACCTGGGTCTATTCTCTCCGACAGGTTAGGACGTTTCGACCCTCCTTGGATCCCTCCTATTGCAGTTTCGCTCGTCCTGTCCTCCCTGGAACGGTGCCCTCCATCTCTGCCGAACAGCAGCTGAGGGTGTCCTGCCAACTCCCCACACCCAGGGGCCCTCTGCCCCTTCTCAGGAAGCAGCCACAACCCACTACCCTTCTGCTTGCTTCACTCCCTCCTGGCCCCAATGAGGGAGATGTCCTGGGGGGGCCAGTGCCCAAAGACTGCCCCTTCCTCATGCCCAAGTCCTGATCAGGGACAAGACAGGAAATAAATGACCGGGCAGGGTCTGTTTGGACCCACAGTGGGTACAGACTTCCTGGCTGTGAGAATGGGTCCTTATCCGCAAGGCTGCTTTAACGACGTCCCACACACACTGAGGCAGAAAGCACAAGGGGAAGAGGGGCTCTGGGTGCGGTGTCTGTGTGAGCGCATCCATGGCGGGTGTGGACCCTTCGTGACACAGTGTCACGCGAGTGTCCGGACCTGCTGCGCTCGCAGCTTCCAGAAAATCGCCCCCAGCCGGGGGTGCTGCTTTGCACTATCATTTGCTTGATGTGTCTGTGTCACATGCACAACCTGCTTGTACAGTGAACTGTCTTCTGTACTATTTAACTGTAAAATGAAGTTTTGATTGATTTGTTACAATAATATAACTGAGATGTGTTGAATGGTCCTGTGCCAGACTTCTAGGGCTGTGCGCATGGCCGGCGGGTGGCAGACCTCTTGTGCTCACCCAGGAAGGACACAAGAAAAGGGACAGGGTGGACCTGCTGTGGGCACCCAAGCCGTGGCTGCTTTCCTCCAGCTGTCAGGGGTGCTGCAGAGACCTCCTGGCCCGGGAACAGCAGACCAGCCCTCCTGGCCCAGCCAGCACCCTCGAATATTAAACCCAGCTTGTTCCCGAGGTTTGGGGGCGCTCTCAAACCATGGCACGTTGGCAGTGGTCAGGACTGCAGAGCAGGCAGCCACTTGGGCGCCCCTGCTTTAGAGATGAGAAGGCAGGCGCGCCCACTGTGAAGTCCGGGGCCCCACATCTCTCTCCAGCTGCTGTGGCTGAGTGGGACCCCAGCAGGGGACGGTGTGGGGACCTGGCCCGACAACCCCCTTTTCAGCCCAGCAGGGAGCCCCCCTCCCCAAGCTGAAGTGTGGGCTGGGGCCTGGCCAGTGGGATGCGCATAGGGGAATTTTCATAAAACAGACGTTTTGTGTGAATGGCATCTATTTCAAAAGCTGATCCTGAACTTGGCCTGTTCAGTTCGGTAGGTTGGCCTAACCGAGCACCCAACAGGAAGTTCCTGTTTCCCAGCTGACATCTTGACTCCTCCCCCACACCTGGATTCACCCACTGCTTCCATTCCTGTTGATTTCCGGTCACTCTGTAGGGGGTGATGGCCCCTCCTCACAGCTGATGGGCAGGGGCTGTGGGCTCCAGATCCTCTGCCTTACACGTCCGTCACCTGTACCGCACTTGACAAGGGGAAACTGAGGCCCCCAAAGTCCTGGGGGTTGGCAGTGGGGGTGCACCGAGAGGAAGTGGCCTGCAGATGGCAGCAGGGCAGCCTTCAGCAGGCGCAGGTGGAGGAGGGGCCACCTCTCTGGAGAGGGGTAAGAAAGGCCATGGCCAGGCCCCTGCGTGGATGCCGGACAGCTCCCAGCCTCCGAACCACAGTCCACGGCGGGTCACCACAGATGGCAGAGGACGCTCCCTCCTTCAGCTCTCTGGCGGCAGCTGTCCTTGCCCGAGTTGCCCTCTTCAGTCACACAGCAGTGAGTCCTACTGGGTGCCATGGTCAGATGCAGGACAGGTATTTACCTAACTCCTAAGGTGCACAGCCCCAGCCTCCAGGAGTCCTGGCCAGCCCCCCCAAGCGACCCATAGGAGCCAAGGGCCTGAAGCAGTTGGTCCAGGCTCCACATGCTCCACACTTCGGACCCCAGGATGCCAGCATCGAGGCCTGTGATGTGGGTGGCCCGTGGCCTGCCTGGCACTGACAGAGAAGGGGATACTAGGTGAGCACTGGGCTGTGGCGCCTCCTGAGGGTTCCAGCCCTCAGCTGGTCCCTGTTCTGACAGATGGATGTCTGGGCAGGGATTTAGAGGCCCGGGACAAAGATATGCCCTGAGGAAAACCGGGTGAGGAAACTAGTACGGCCAGTGCCATGAGGCCCAGACCTTCCTTGCTCTGGTCTGGCCTCTCCCTCGCTCCTGAGAGCATCCCCAAGAACAGCCGCCCAGGCCCCAGCTGGACTTATGGTCAGCTCTCAGCTGTGCCAAACATCCCTCAGGCCATGCCACAGACTGGGATGCACTGCAGGGGGACCCTGGAGTTGGGGTCCTAACTGGAAGGAGCCGTTAGATGGCTGGGCAGCCCGTGGAAGCTCTGGGAGCCTGGAGAGCAGGCTGAGGGCCTGCGTTCCACACCCACAGCCGTGCTGTGCCCCAGACTGGAGGGGCCTGGGGAGCCGCGTCCCACGCTTCCCATTCTGAGTTTTACAGCTGGCGCACTCGGTTTACGCATTTATATCCACCAGTGGAGCCTGCAGGAGGACAAGTACAAGCTGCTTTGTGTGGCCACCTCCCCGATGCCGGCCTAAACGCTGGGAACTTGTCATCAGAGGCTCTTCAGCACCCCAAGGCCACATGGAGGTGTCTTCCAGGTAGCAGCTGGAACTCATTCCATCACTCAGCCCCTCGCCAGCCACAGCCCGGGTGTGGACACTGGGAAGAGGTTACCGGGTGCAGGTTATAGCCCTGCCCTGGGGAGCGAGGGCACACAGGTGGAAAAGGAGTGGGGTGGGACAAGGTGGCCTAAGAGGCCTCCCACAGACAAGCAGGAAGCCCTCCCACAGAGGAGCAGCTGCTCAGCCTTCTAAGCCAAGAGGCCCGCACTGTGAAGACTGGAGGCCGCGGTGGAGAAGGGGCCAGGGTGGTGGGAGGGGTCCTGGGCTCTGAGGAGCTGAGGGTAGAGTGCGTGGCGGGGTATTCAAAGGATCCTGACTGGCAGACACCGCCAGCCCTGAGGCCTCGGGAGGGACCCAGGCTGCAGCCCTCAGAGTCGATGCCTCTCACCCCCTTAGTGGCGTGAGGGTCTCAGAAATAGCTTTTGTTATTACTAAGTTAGCCCTTGCTTGACTCTTATCCCATAAGTTTTTAGCAAGATCTTATGTTGTACCTCAGTTTCCCTGCGACAGCACACCGACCACAGGGGCGGCCACACGTACCCTACAGGGCCCAGGACTCACAACTGGTCCAGCTACCTGAAGATGTAGGGTATGTGAGGCTAGGTGTCTCCTTAGTGTTCTATGTATTACATTTTAATAATATTTTTAAATGACACTCTTGCTTTATTTTTAAGACTATGTCTTAAAAAATAATAGACAAGGAGGGCCAGGGATTTAGCTCAGTAGTTTCTGCACCTGCCTTGCAAGGGCAAGGTCCCTAGTTCTATCCCAGTAACCACATACAACAATGCTAGATATGGTGACTCACAACCACCAACAATCATAACTGCATGCCACAGTGCCAGGCGTGGTGGCTCACGCCTGTCATCCCAGCACTCGGGAGGCAGAGGCAGGAAGATTGCTGTGAGTTACAGGCTTGCCAGGGCTACATAGTGAGCTGAGGGCTAGCCTGAACTACAAAGGGAGACCCTGTCTCAAAATCAAATAATAAACAATACAGATTCCCGAAGAGAACACACGATTACTCCTAATCCTAGTCCACCAAAGATAACCGAGCACTGTTGATATTCTGGGATTTCTCCCTACATTCAGACCTTACTTTTTAGAAAAGTATGAATACTTTTTAGAAATGAACATTTTTCTCTAGCCAGATTTATACTGTATCTTGTTTATTAATTAATATAGTTTTAAAAAATTAAAGGCTAGAATGAAGCCACTAGAAAAATGGGACTGTAGCTGTTTTTTACTTTCTTTTTTTTGAGACAGGGTCTCGCTTTGTGGTTCAGGTTGGCCCTGAGCTCAGCCTCCAACTCACATCACAGCAATCCTCCTGCCTCTGCCTCCCGAGTGCTGGGATTACAGGCGTGAGCCACCACGCCCGGCACTGCGGTATGTGGTATTGATTGCTGCTGGGCATGAGTCTCCACACCCAGTGTGGTATGTGGTTACCGAGGAATGAAACCCTGGTCCTTGCGATTGCAAGACAGGCACCGGAACCACTGAGCCAAATCCCCGGCCCCTGTTTTTTATTTTCTTTTTTTGTATTTTTTTGTTTTCCAATTTTTCTAACCAAGCACATCTGTCAGAAATGTAGTAAACTTAACTTCTAAAATTTTTTTCTTTTTCTTTTTAAATTTTATTTTATTTGAGAAGCAGTCTCACATGTGTGAAAGAGGCTAACCTCAAACTTGTGATACTCCTGACTCAGCCTCCCAAGGACCTAGGATTACAATGTATAGCACAGTGCCCGGGTCGTTCCTAGACTGATGACTCTCCTGACAGATGGTGGTGCACACACATGGTGGCAGCCCTTGGGAGGCTGAGGTAAGAGGCTGACCTGAGCCAGGAGTGAGAGGTCAGACTTAACAATGTCGTAAGACGTCACCTCAAAAACTGAAAACAAGAGGCCTGGGATTTGGCTCAGTGGTTCCGGCGCCTGTCTTGCAAGCGCAGGGGCCTGGGTTCGATCCCCAGAAATCACACACAATACTGGGTGTGGAGACTCACCCCAGCAGCAACCAGTACCACATACCACAGTGCCGGGCATGGTGGCTCACGCCTGTCATCCCAGCACTCGGGAGGCAGAGGCAGGAGGATCGCTGTGATGTGAGTTTGAGGCTGAGCTCAGGTCGAGCCTGAACCACAAAGTCAGACCCTGTCTCGAAAAAAAAAAAAAAAATTGAAAACAAGGAGCCGATTTCAAGATCGACCAGTACATCTGTCATTCACCAAAATGTCACCTGTTCCACCTCTTCCTCTTGTAGTACACATCCCCATGCTGAGGTCATGCCTTCTCTTTATCTTTGTATGCCAGGAACTATTCTATTTCACTATGCTTAGCTCATCCCATTGAAGTTTGTATTATCACGTTTCCCATTTTACAGATGAGAACACTGAGGAACCAGGACAGAATTCGACCTCAGTCCTGGCGCAGGTCAAGCAATAATTGGAAAGGTTGAGTTTAACTTTCCCACCAGCTAAAGAAATTAAAAGGAAGTTGGAGTGTAGCTCAATGGTGGACCACATGCTAGGCACAGGGGGGCATCACTTCCATCCCAGCACCTTAAATAAGTAAATAAAGAAATGAAGACCAAGGATTTACCTCAGTGGTTCCAGCGCCTTCCTTGCAAGCACAAGGTCCTAAGTTTGGTCCCTAGTAACCACATAACACGATGCCAGTAGTGTTGACTCATGCCCATCAGCAATCAATACCACACACCACAGTGCCAAGCGTGGTGGCTCACGCCTATAATCCCAGCACTCGGAAGGCAGAGGCAAGAGGATTGCTGTGAGTTTGAGGCTCACCGGGGCTAAATAGTGAGCTCAGGCCCAGTCTGAACTGCAAAGCGCGACCCTGTCTAAAAAAAATTGAAAGCTCAAAGGAAGAATAAATTTTGCTTTAGGAGAAAAGGACATTTCTCAAATTCCTATGTTTGTGACACATGACATCATGGGGAAAAGCAAAGAACTGAGAAAATGTCTTTCCTTAAATTCAGAGGCGGAGAAGATCCAGGTAGCTGGGTGTGGCTCAGAGGTGGAGGCCCTAGATTCCATCCCAGCCTTACAAACAGAACTTTTTCAAAGAACGGGAACCCAGGTATGGCCCTCCCGGTGCTCTGAGACCACGTCTTCCCTTTTGAGCTTTAATTCTAGGATTTCACAAAGCGGGAAATGGAAAGACAGGCATCGCATCGATAGCTGTGCACCCCCGCAGTGACCCCCGTTGGTCTGTCCCACCCGAGGGGCATCTAGAGGAGGAGGAGCCCCTGAAGGGGGCTGGGCTTTCCTGGAGCTCAGGGGTGTCTGCCAAGGGCCCCTCTTCCCCTACCTCAAACCAGTTCTATTTCTTTTTCCGTGAAAATAACTCAGTCCTAAATCACCGTCGCCTGAAATTAGAAAAATACGAGGCTCATATTATCATAAAATGAGTTTAACACAGCGGGGCCCTCTGGGTGGCTCCCCAGCCGCCCCTCCCAGTTGCAGCCCCTGGAAATGCTCAGAGGGACAAGAAATTTGGTTTTCATTAGAGGCAAATGTAAGGAGTTCTGTGGCTCTGAATGGACCTTTGATTCTGGCTGGTGGTGGCCCGCTTCCAGGGGCAATGAGTTTTGTTTTGTTTTGTTTTTTTCATGTAAAATGGGCCAGGCTTTTCCAGCTTATGTCTCCCTGGACTACACGGCATTGGTCGATACCCCAACCTCTTGATTTCTAAAGTCAACAGTTGAGGCCGTCAGGAGAGGCACCCGAGACCATTCGCCTTTATTGATGCTGAGATTTTATTAAAAACGTTGTTTCCTTGAGGTCTGCACCAGACAGTGAAGGACCAGCCCTGGCTGGGAGAACTTCCCCACAAGAGAGACAGACCCCTTGACCTGTCTTCTCCCACCCCAGTGACCCCCAGAAATGGCCCATTGTTTAAAATCTCCACAGCAAATCTCACTTCTTCCTGTCTGCTCCAAGCGGAAGAACATTAGTCTGATTTTTAGTCACTCTACACACAGTGTTTAACTGAGCATTTATCTACGTCATTGTTGGTGTTTAGGTGGAGCTGGCTGAAGTCACGCAACATCCCTAGCCCTATGGAGCTTCCCTCCTAGTGGAGGAGAAAGCGCATAGCAAACAAATATATTACAGGGTTCCAGGTCATAAGAAGTGCTATGTGTATAAAAAAGAAACGAGATCACCGAATGAAGACCTGGAGTTGCTAGGCAACCTTAGAAAAGGTGGTTCCCATGGTAACACGGGTCTGTCTGTGGGATGGCAAGTTATTGACAGTGCCATGGATGCTGTGGACCCTCTGTAAGGTGACCTGCTGCTCTAGCCATGCTCAGAAGGGAGAAATGGATGGAGTCTGGTCAAACCCTGGGAGAGGGGGCCCCATGCAGTGTCTGACCTGCTGCTGGATCCCACAGATTTTGCCTGACCACCGGGCGGCTGCGCTGCTTCCGGTCATAAGCTGCGTGTGGTCATACCTGGCAACGGAAGCAAACAGCAGCATTTGGAATCAGAACTGTGCAGGTGACATGAAGACACACACCAGAGCCTCATGTCACTACCTCTGCGGAGTCTGCATTGGTCCCCCAGCACCCATGCTCCTCACGTTCCTGAAGGACATAACCCTGCACATTGTGATCCCATATACTGAAATCCCTAAAGCCTAACATCCCCAAGTCACCAGACCATGATGTCATATGTTGATGTCCTAAAAGCCAAAGTCTCAAAACCACAATTCCCATTGAAAAAGGAAATGCTGTGTAAGTGGTCAGAAAACTGAACCTGACAAGCCGAGTGTGTTCGGTTATACACGGGGCAGGGCCGTCACGTGAGGAGAACGGCCTCCAGAGGCCAGGGAAAGCTTTATTCAGAGGTGTCTGTGACGTGTTTCTAAAGAAATCAGCTGTGGCCGGGGAGTTAGCTCAGTGGTTCCAGCGCCTGTTTTACAAGCGCAAGAACCCAAGTTTGATCCCTGGTAACCACATATAATACTGGGTGAGGAGACTCACACCCAGCAGCAACCAGTACCATATACCACAGTGCCGGGCGTGGTGGCTCACGCCTGTCATCCCAGCACTCGGGAGGCAGAGGCGGGAGGATTGCTGTGATGTCAGTTGGAGGCTCAGCTCAGGGCCAGCCTGAACTACAAAGCGAGACCCTGTCTCAAAAAAAAGAAATCAGCTGTGATACAGTCAATGACTTCATGCCCTTGTGGGACCCCACGCCATTATGCTGTCTATCTCTCTGTCCTATGTCACATTTTTGGTTAAGGTTGTTTTGGGAAGTTGTTTTCTTTCTTCGTTCCTCCCCACTTCATTTTGTGTTCAGACTACATACCACAGTGCCGGGCATGGTAGCTAACATCTGTAATGGAGAGGGAGAGAGGAGAGTCTGGGGGCCAGCACTTGGGAGGCAGAGGCAGGAGGATTGCTGTGAGTTCAAGGCTGAGGTCAGGGCCAGCCTGAACTACAAAAATGAGATCCTGTTTCAAACCCAAACAAACAAAGGATCTCAGATGCAAAGTCACAGAAGACCCTAGAGAGGACTCACAGAAAAGCTGTGTCCTTGGCACCGTCTAGGATCCAGGTTGGATCGTGCCCTGTCCAAGTTCCAGGAACCTCAGAATATGAACTTACTTAGCATAAGGTCCATGTGGGTATGATTAAACTGAGTTCATCCTGGACCAGGGTGAGCCTTGAATCCAGAAAGACTGGGGTTATTATTATCTTTATTGTCACTTTGTGAGGCTGGGGGTCACACCCTTGGGATCCAGCCCTGCCAACACCTTCGGACTTCTGGCTCCAGAGTTATGAGAGAATATGCTTCTGCTGCTATAGGCCGCCCCACTGAGGCATGTTGTTATGGCAACCCTAGAAAGCAGATAGACCTGGGACACAGGCAAGAGAGAAGAGATCGGGCATCGGGTTATTGAGCAGACAGGCCAGCACCATCAGCATTTGGCCAGAAAGATGCAGAAAGATACTTAGGTTTCAAAAGCAAAATGAGAGAAAGAAAACCACACTTCCATAGCTTTCTGTGTGGTGAAGAGCCGCAGCCCCTCCAGGAGGAAAGGAGCCCAGGTCCAGGCACGGGCAACAGCGCCACTGGCTCTGCCGGGAAGCTTATCCCAGTGCTTCTGAGGCTGTTTTTCAAACTGTACTTGATTCAAGGGGAGCAGAGTGGGCCCAGCATCTGGACAAGCCCAGTCAGAGGGAGAGAGGAGAGTCTGAGGGCCAGGAAGAGGTGGTGGGCGGAGGGGCAGGGTGAGTAGTCCTCTCCTTTGCCGTGGATGCATGTGTGTAAGGACTGCAGCAGGGTCCTGCCTGGCCAGCTCCCTGGATGGGACCCAGTGGCCTTTCCTTCCAGTCCAGGCATCTTGGGCTGAATGAAGCAACTGCCAGACCAGAGAAAACCCTCAGGAAGGAAAAAAGCACTGCTTTTTCTTCCTGTGTGTGTGTGTCTATCTGTCTGTCTGTCTGTCTGTCTGCCTGCCTGTCTGTCCCTAGGGCCTCCTGTGTGCTAAGGAAGTGTTCTAACACTGTGCTGCATCCCCCAACCCCAGTCTTTTAAAAAAATTCTATTTGGAGACCACACTCTGGGAGGCTGAGGCAGAGCCTATGCGACTTAACAACTGAGCAAGATCCCATCTCCAAAAAATGTAGCTAGAGCTTAGTGTGACGACCCTGGGTACAGTCCGTGCACTAGAAAGAAGGTGGTGCGCTAAAAAGAAGGTTGCAAGTTTTGAATGGACGTTTCTCCAAAGAAGTTATGCAAAGGCCAAAGAAACATATAAAAAGAGGCTAATTATCTCCAGTCATTAAAGAAATGCAAATCCGAACCACACTGGGGTAATTATACTCATTCCCACAAGCGCTGGTAAAACCCTGGAGACATCAGAGCTCTCCTCCGGGCTCTTCGGAAACGTTCAGCAGCTCCTCCAAGAGATAACATACCACCCAGCAATTCTGTTCTCTAGGTATACGCCCCCAAATAACTGAAGACATATATTTAAACAAGTGTCCATGCAAAAATCTGCACCTATATATTTACAGCAGCTTTATTCATAATTGTCAAACCTTGGAAGCAGCCCGAATGTCTGTCAGTAGATGAATGGGGATAAATTGTGATACATCCACAAAGTGGAGTCGACATCATTCCACATTTATCCACATCATGAAGCGTACAACTCTGAGAGGGCGCCTGCTGTCGTGATGGACGGGGGGTGGCTGCGCTATGTCCTTGAGGGCCCCCAGCTCTCACCGTTGAACCAGTCTGCTGGGGTACTATAAAGTGGGCAGTGCTTGTGTTGGGCCGAGGATAACAGGAAATCTTTGCACCTTCTTTTCTATCTTGCTACTCTTTAAAATCTTTGAATGGCTGCTACATCTCGAGAATGGGGACTGGTACATGTTATAACATTTTGCAAGGTCCGGGATGTAGCTCAGTGGTACCACATGCCTCCCTTGAAAGCACAAGGTCCTGAGTTCAATCCTTGGTACCACAAAAAACAAACAAAACCATACTACAAGATTCCATTATCTAAGATGAACAGAAGAGACAGAGGTAAGTTATCGATCACTGCAAACAAAGGGAAAGGGGAGTGGACTGTGACTACTCAAAGCTACAAAGGTTTTGAGTGACGTTTTAGTCAATATACTGAATGTCACTGAACTCCACACTTTAAAAGAATCACCTTCAAGTCTAGAGACCATGAGGAAAAACAGTGATGACAAAAACATTTACTCTGTGTGATAACCGAGTTCCGATCTCACAGGCAGAGCAAAGAGTTAATGCCACGATTCTGAACTTTTAGGCTTCAGCAGAACTTCTCTCTCTCTCTCTCTTTCCTTTCTCTCTCTCTTTTTCTCTCTTAACAGTGTCTTGCTAAAGTGATCAAGCTGGTCTCAACCTCATGATCCTCCAGCCTCAGCCTCCCAGAGTGCAGGGGTTACAAGCGTGAGCCGCGCCCCTGTGCCCAGAGTTTCTGATTTATTGAGTGAAGCCTGAGAATTTGCATTCCTAAATTCTCAAGTGATTGAACCGTTGGTCCCTGGATCAGACTTTGAGAGTTGTCTCACATAAAGTGCTCTATGCACAGCCCCGGAGCAAGAGCTGAGCATCACACAGGTACACCTCCGTGACCCCCATAACCTGCCATCCGCATAGTCCGGAGCAGGAACATTATCTTATTTTCCAGTTGGGGAAACTGACACTCAAAAAAGTAGTAACTTTGAGGAGTCAAGAGAAGGATAAGTCACGGCAGAAATGGGATTCCAGGGCTTGTAGCTCCGGCTGACGTCTCTTCCACGGCCGAGGAGGACCCGCCTCCGTGCCTGCCCCACCCCCCACTGTGTTGCGGTGAGCACCTCTGCTCCCTGCTCTGTCTGAGACGGCCCAGGCCTGTGCAGTCTGCTGCTTCCTTCTCAAAGCTGCCTCTGCCACACCCCTCTGAGGCCAGCTAGGTCCTGCTGCCACTCCATGGCTGGTCTGGGAGCCAGGCCTTAGCCCCAGTAGGTGGGGTCCAGGTAGGACAAGGTAGAGCCAAGTCACGGAGGGCGTGGTCCCGAGGCCTGCAAAGAGGTCCCTTAGAGACACCACAGATAACCCCCAAGAGCTCACGCAGAGCCATTACGCACTGGGCTCTCGTTCGTCCTGCCCTTATATAGAAAGCGGCTTTCCCAGGGCCTCCTGCAGGACACCCCGACGCCTGGCAAATGTGCCCTCTCAGGAGAAGGTTACCTGGCATTTGTTCGGTACCAGGGTGTGCTGGGCTTTGGAAACACGGTCTGGGATTAAATCCAGGGAGCAGAGCTTCCAATGGGAATGAAAGGACAACTATGACCCCGAACAGCCATCACAGGCTGTGTCCAAGGTCCCACCCTCTGAAGGGTCCCTAGGGTCCCCCAGCTGCTCTTCATCCACACTGAAGGGCAACCAAGCCTTAGGGAGGCTTCCCACCTTGTCTTGGGCTTCTTGTGCCAGGCCGGAACCAGGGGCAGCCAGGCCTGGTGACACCACCCAGGGGGACAGGCACCCCTGTTGGGGCTGAGGTTAACCATCAAAACCTTGGGGGGAGATGTTCACAGACACAATGGTCCCCCTTAAAGGCAGTGCCCTCTGTTTATTTTGGCGATTCTAAGGGGTTAGTGTTCATATTTTGTGATCTCTGGCATCGGGATGTCTTCCACAGCCGATGACGGGGCTCTCTGGAGGAGTTGCTGCTGGTCGCCAGCTCATGCTGAATATCCAGCGTCCGGAGACAATAGGTTAGTGTTCTCTCAAGTTCTACGAAGCAGCGGGTGTGGGGTTGTGGGTACCCGGAGGGGAGGCTGGAAGCAGCATGTGGAGCAGCATTCCTCATGGGGGAGTCACAGGCGGCTCTTCGCCATCCGGGGAACCTTTTAGGAAACACTGTCAGAGGAGCCAGGAGGCCAGAGGAGCCTGTGGGGTCCCCCAAACTCTCTCGTCAAAACACGGCTCCTGCCGTGTTGGAGTGCTGGCCGTAGTGTGCTGGTCAACTGGTGTCATAGCACTGGCCAACTTCTGCGGAGTAAATACGATGGGTGGCTGGTTTTAAGTCAACAGTTTAAAAATGGGTGCGCAAAATTCCTGAATATTTAACAATAGGTCTTTGTTGAGCCGGTGGGAACCAGCTCCAACCTGGCCCTGTGTGCTCATGTGGGAAGGTATCGAGTACCCTGTGCTTTGTGAGCTTTATTATCTGTAAGCTCTACCTCAATAACATAACAGAGAAAGAGAGAGAAAGACAGAGAGATGGAGGGTGTCACAAACCCTGGGCCAGCACAGAATACCCCAGGCTCTTGTTACCCAGTCTGACTCTGAACATTACTGTGAAGTTTATTTTCACATGAACTTACGTTCATACAAGTTTTTCTTTTATGCTTGGATAAGAACAAGTTTATATACACACCCACTATAGGTAATACATATAAATCTAAAGGATTTTTTTAAATAAGTGTAAAATAAGCAATCCTAGGCAACAAGTTATTGCCCCTTAATTTATGTTTCCTAGAGGATGCTTAATACCAGTGAGTCTGTGCTCCATGAGCTTATAGATTTGTTGGAATATAACAATACATATTTTTAAGCTTTATGGGTGTTTTCAAGAGCTGGTTGCAACACTGAGCCAGGAGTTGAGACCAAAACACAGGCTCCATCTCTAGATCTGTTGCTGTGTGACCTTGGGCAAAGCAGTCACCCTCTCTGAGTCTCTTCAGCACATTTCAAGCAGAGATAAATAATGCCTACAGCGAGTGGTATTACTGTTGTTACCTGGCCTTTCCGTGTCTCCCACTGCAGAATGGACCCAAGCCCCGGGTTTGCCGGGAAGGCCCGCTGAGCCGGTGGACACCGGTGTGCTCAGCAAACTGCAGCGCACTAAGGACGGCTGCAGATTATCAGAGCAGACAGAGAAGCAGCACGTGGGCAACAAGCCCGCCACTGGGCACGTCACGCACGACAACAGCACAGCAGGACGTAAGCCGCACTCCCACACGAGGGAGCAGCTGCCCATCTGCGGTCAGATCTGCCGTCCCAGGCTGGCCTCGTGGCCGCTGCAGATTGGAGAAGTGGCCGTGGGAATGGCCTCCTCCCCTGCAGGAGGCTGACGTAGGGCCCGGGACAGGCGGCAGGGACCAGGCTGCGGCAGTGAACTGGAAACATTCCCGCGAGGCATCTCGTGCGATCACCCGTCGCCCAGCTGCCCTGCGGCGAGACCACGTGGCTGTGGTGAGGGAGCTTGGCTGCCCGGCCGGAAGAGGCTGGCTGAGATCACAGCACTCCTCTTCACTAGCCGAGTCGCCTAGTGGCTAGTGAAAGGAACCCTTTTCCTTGGGTCGCCTCCCTGTGATCCTCACCATCTTCAGCAGAAATGGGGACAGTCACCCCTGCTCCTGGGCTCCAGCCAGCAGCAGAGCCAGGCTGGCACCCAGGCCTTGGGCTGCTGGCCAGGGTCCTTTGTCCTTTCCCACATCACTGTCCCTGGTCCAGCCTCACCGGAACAGGCCCTGAGCACCCAGTGAGTCTGGGCTTCTAGACAGGCTTTGGGCAGCTCAGCAGGTACCACTGCCCTGTGGGTAGAGGCTGTGCGGCCCACCACGCCCACCCAGGGACCACCTCGGAAGGTCCCGCGCAGCCCACGGACAGCTGTGTGAGGATGCTGTTTGCTGCAACTTTATCCAAAGCAAAATGCTGAAGTGGTGAATATCCTCCAGAGCACACTCGGCAGGAGGCCCCGAGGGGCAGGAAGACAGTGCTTGGCACCCCTGGGCCTGTCCTCAGGGAGATCATGCACCTGAGGGAAAAGAAGACCTTCGTGGCGGCCAGGGTCAGCGTGGGACCAACGGTCTGAGACACACACTCGCCTTTGGCATACGCCTTTTCTACTGCTGGCGTGGCTGCTGAGGGCTCAGGGATGTTCCAAGCATTAGGAAAGTTGTTTGACTATTAATTAATATCAAAATTTTAAAATGCGAAAAGGCTTCAAAACGAAAGGTTGGGCACATGGTGCCCACCTGCAGTCCCAGCTAATCAGGAGGCTGAGGCAGGACAGTCACGAGTCTGAAGCCAGCATGGAGAGAGTCTGTCCCCAGAATACAGACGACTACATGAGAGTCAAGTCGCGTCACGTACTGGTGCAAGTTCTCAATGTCCAGTGTGATCATAATGTGTATATAAAATGTACCAGCAAAATCAATTTAAAATTTAAAAAAAGAATGGAATGGACTGGGAGACCCGAAACCTCAGCCAGCTGTGGGGGTTAAAGATGGAGGGAAGAAAGAGAAGAAGGAAGTCAAAGGGAAAGAAAAAGAAAAACTAAATGCACCCCCATGGTCGGCTGGGGTCCGAGTCTCCTGGCTCGTGGCTGGTGCGGCACAGCCCTCCTCTGGCTGAGGGAAAAGGGGGCAGCCCAGGCCCCACCTGCCTGCTGCTGAGACCCGCACCTGTGCAGGTAGAAGAGCCAGAGAGTAGGAGAGAGGGGCTGTCGGGAAACTCACCTGCACGATGCTGGTCCAAGGCTCCTGTCTCCTCCACATCCCGCTCCCAGAACCTCAGGCCCAAGACTCCCGGGGGTGGGATGAGGCCTGACAAATGAGAGGGTTGGGAGGGACGGGCGAGGCGCCCCAGAGCATCATGGGGTGGAGGGACCAGAGCGGAGACCCCAGCAGCCACAGTGCGTGACACATGATATGCTGCCCACAGTTAGTTCCAGGAGAAAGGGCTGGAGTCCGCAGGCAGAGTGCTCCCGACTATGGAGCTGGGCTCCACGCAGAGGCTGGGCCTGGCGAGGTGGCACGAGCTGCCTTGACTAGTAGGAGGTGAGAGTTAACAGAGGAACTCATGCCAACACTGGGTCCTAGTCACAGAGACACCAAGGAGGCCATGTAATCACAGAGCGTAGAAATGGGAGGTTCTCTGAGCCCCAGGGTCCCTCCCATCTCAGCGTCGAGGTCAGGACAGTGCCGAGTCCTCACTTGGAGGAGGCTGAGCCCACGGCCTCACCCACGGTCCATCCACCTTGGAGTGAGAGGCGCTTTGCAGCCCACCCACCAGGCCGACAGCACCTGCCTGCAGCTCTCAGGTGGTGGGAATTGATCCTGCAACACCCCCCGGCCTGCAGCCGGCCCAGCATGGCTTCCCGGCTTCTGGTTGGGCGGGGATCACACATGAGTGATATTCAGAGTCTGGGCCTGTGGGAGCAGACGGGTCAGGGAGGCTCTGCCTTCACAAATGGGTTAATCCACTTTCAGATTAATGGATTATCTCAGGTGTGGCTTTGTTTCAGAAGTTGGCTTTCTCGGGAACGATGCCACCACTGCCGGCTGGACGAGCGCGACTGCCCCAGGGACCCTGTCACAGCCAAGACAGTCACTTCTGTCCACCAGGCAAGTGCACTGTGCTGACTTGCCAGCACCCTGCTTGATTGTTCTGAGAGGATATGCAAGCCTGCAAAAACAGTGGCAAGAAACACAGAACCAGCCCCTCTCTCCCCTTCCTCCTGAGCCCAAGCTGCTCACAATTATACTTGCTCTCCCAGCCCGTTTTCCTTTCATTTCCCTAGGACCTTCCTTCATCGCTCCCAGAACAAGGACCTTCTACGAACCCAGAACAGAGATGGTTTTCCGGAGAGTCAACACGGAGGGACGTGGCCATGCGCTGCCCTTTCTGTCACTTCTCCACCTGTGCAAACTGCTCATGCGTCCTGGGCTTTGTGCCGGCCTCTCCTGCTCACCCTCCACCTCTCTCGTGTGTCCTGGGTCCCTGCGGTGCACAACGGACCTTGCCCCTGTGTGTCACTCACTCCCTGTGCCCTTGATGATGCTGCCTGGCCCGTGCCCCACAGCCAACCTAACGCACAGAGCTGGATCCGACCTGGGCCGGTCCACAGCCTCCGACAAGGGTTCGGGCTTTGCTGGGGGAGGGTTGGACCCAGGAGATAGTGCTGTTTCTTTGGAACTGAACATCCCCAAGAGGGCCAAGCCGCCCTCTTTGTGCGTGCCCCCAGGGAGGCCCAGGCTGTTTGCTGCCACGTCTTACCATGAGCATGGCTAGGGACAAAGGAGCAGCCCCCCACAGGGTTCCCGACTCCCGTCTGCGACCCAGATGAAAGGGCCCCGCTGATCCGCCCGGTGGACAGGTCCGAACACCTCAGCGGAAGGGCTTCAGGCTGCGGTGAATGTTCCGAATGTCTGTGATCCCAGCCACAGACCTGGTGCCGCCGCCTGGCCTTGGCTTGCCCGTCCTGTAGTGTAGCCGAGGGTAGAGGCTCAGAGAGGTCGAGGAATCGGCCCTCGACCCTCAGGCTAGGTTCAAATTTGTGCTCCTCCTGCCTCAGCTTCCCCGAATGCTGAGATTACCGATAGCCTCTGTGTGAAGGCGAGGACACGCTGCTGGGCTGTGGTTCGGGCGGCCGGCTCAGAGGCTCTGGTCCCCGAAGGAGCAGGAGAACCTAGCGTCTGCACCGGCCGGTTCTGCGGACAGGGGACAGTCACCCAGTGCTGCCCCAGATGTGGGCTCCAGGTGCTGTGCCTCCACACGTACATACACCTTCTGCTTTGCCTTTCATGAGATGTGCCCTGGCAGGCAACACCCCTATTTTGCAAAGTTCCAAAAAGCAAGAGATCAGGTTTAAAACAGGGCAAAGGATCTTCACTTCTGCGCTGTGCATAGTTTAGAGTCAAACATACATTTCTGTAGTTACTAAACAGCAATTAAAAACCAAACCAGTAGGAGTCCCCAGACAGAGGTGACGCCGGGCGAGGGTGGCCTCACCTGAGTGTCTAGGGCATCTCAGAAGCGGGACCCCAGCGCTGGCTCCTGGGCACGGGGAAACGGTAAAACAGGGGAAGCCTGGAACTGTCAGCAGCACTCAGACCCCATTAAAAAGGCCCCAAACTCGAAGGTCATTTCCTCCTGCACGGTGCGTGTATTTATTTTATAGATCCAGCCAAACACGGCATAGAAACCCAAGCTGGAGAGCAGGGGGTGCTGGGAGAGAAAAGGGCAAAAGAAAACGGCGTGAAGTGGTGTTTTATGAGCGGCATTAAATCCCGTCACACAGTGAGCGACGGCGCTAACCAGGGCGACTCCGGAAGTCTAGGGAAGGGAGGTGGGGGGCCGTGGGTGCAGCGCGTGTGGGCTCGCGTGCACACAGGCACACACACACCCATGCACACAGAAAGGCGCTGCTCGGAGCAGGGCACACTCTGCAGCGGGGCCTCCGTCCAGTCCGCGGGGGCCGTGCAGAGCCTCCCTGCTCCAGGGCCTCAGGCCCCTGCTCACCAGCAGAAGCCTCAGCCCCACTTCCTTGGCCCTGCTGTCCTCTCCCACAGGTCCTCGGAGTTGGGCGTGGCCCAGGACGTGGCTGCTGTCACGCTCGCACAGGCACACACACAGGGCTGACGCTTGAGCACTCTTGCACGCATGCCCACGCTGTCGCACCCACCTTGGAGTCATCGCGACCCTTCATCTAGAGGTTGCCTGTGACCATCCCTGTTTCCCGAGATAGCCGGGCCTCTCCTTACCCGGCTCCCCCAGCTTGCGGCAGTGGGCGCTACTCCTGGCCTCTGTTACAGTGGGGGCCCTGGCAGCCTGCGTGAGCGGAGGAGAAGGAAAAAGGGGCTGAGCCTGGGGGGCCGAGTCGGCAGCACGTCAGTCCCCGGGCCTGCTCTGAGGGGAAGGGAAACAGAGACAGGCCCCCAGGGTGGTGTCAGCGCATCCACACTGAACATGGAGGGGCGACTGCGGGTTGGCGCTGCAGGAGGGAGACAGAGGTGGCCCGGAAAGATACCCGGTGTGCCCTCGGCCTGGAATCTGTGCCTCAGACTTCAACCCAGGCACACCAGCGACCCCTCCCCACACTCTCCTCCCTCCTGCCCCCCTCTCCTTCAAGACACTGCCCTGAGAGCCTCTGCGGGTGGCAGCAGCCAAGAATTCCTCCCCCCAAAGCAAACAAGCCAGAAGGATTCACCACCTAAGTGTCTTTGGGGCCACAGTCTAAGCCCTGCTAAGCCCGGCCTGGCCTCTCTGAGGCCGAGTGTACAAAAGCATCACCTGACCTGGCGGTCCACGTGCTCTGAGGAACAGTGCGACAAGTCCCGGCCACCCAGCCAGCACAGCTCTGAGGACTGAGGCCGCCGCCTCCCAAGTGCCCGTCTGAGCTGAGGCGCCCGTAGGAGGGGTGGTCAGAGGGGAGCAGGCTCTTCCCAGAGAGCACCTGTCCTGGGCCTCAGCCCTGGGTGACTGTCCCCTGCCCACAGGATGGGCTGGGGCAGACGCCAGGTTCTCCTGCTCCTTCAGGATGAAAGCCTCCAAGTCGGCCGCCCGAATCTCAGCCCATCGCCCCCACGCCACCTGCCAAAGACGCCCAGGATGGCCAGACAGCTGTGTGGGGC
>PVIR01025797.1:0-24538 GCA_004026965.1 Petromus typicus | reverse complement strand
AGGGTCTCGCTTTTGTGGTTTAGGCTGGCCCTGAGCTCAGCCTCAAACTCACATCACAATCCTCCTGCCTCTGCCTCCCGAGTGCTGGGATTACAGGCGTGAGCCACCACGCCCGGCACTGTGGTATGTGGTACTGGTTGCTGCTGGGTGTGGGTCTCCACACCCAGTATTGTTATGTGGTTACCGGGGAATCAAACCCCGGTCCTTGCGCTTGCAAGACAGGCGCTGGAACCACTGAGCTAACTCCCCGGCCCCCAGAATAATTCTTTATATGGTGGTAAGACTACTAGTAAACTTTTTCTTCGAGTTTATTTTTTTTATTGTGAAAAAGGTACATTTCATGTATACATCAAGAACACACTCATCACTGAGAATTTATACCAGTTTATGACACAACTTAATTCTCATTTTTTCCCATTTCCTACTGAGAGTTTATTTTTTTAATCCTGTGACAATCTTAAATCAATGAATCCTCATACTAATCTTCCAAAAAGAACAACGACAAATATTTTTGGTCTCTTCATTTTAAAAAATTCATTTTAACTTAATAGTGACTGTCATTCACCAACAGACAATAGCCAATTTTCATTCACCATTTGTTCCATTAATTGCCAATCTGTTACAGAATTATACAAACTATAGATGTGATCTGCCTTTCAAAATGTACAGTTTGACTTTTGAGACTTATCATAGCCTTGATTGTCTTCTATAAACCAACCATTCTGCTCAGTAACTCCCACTCAATCTTACAATGAACACTCAGAAAAAGAAGGAGATACATACATACTTATTTCAATCATAATAGCCAACTGTCACAACACAAAGAATTTAAGCTTTCAAAGCACTTTATTCTGCTGAAGATGCAATCATGTTACATGCCTCAAAAATAACGTACTCCCTCATCCTGTTTTTGGGAAACTCTGAAAATCTAGACAATATGCTTCCTTTCAAAACACCAACTGGTCTCAGAGGAAAAGAAAGAAACAGACAAATGATCTTGCCAAGAACAATTTCTGGAGTCTCTCTCAATAGGGTAGCTCTTTCAGTTACTACAAAGATTTAAATTCGATCCTTGATTGGATTGATGACATAGCATCTTTTATTCATTCACAATTGAACTGTAAAACAAAAAAAGGGTTCAGGGAAATCTAATGCAGTTGTTTTCAGTTTTTGCAAGCACGAGGACCCCTGTGCAGCGCTAAAAAATTTTTGAGGATTTTTACAATAGTTCTAAATAGTGACTGATAAATTTAAAGTAAAAAATTCTAAGTAGATAGTAATATTTTAAAAAGTATCAGCAAATACCTGTGCAAAAATAAAACATGAATCTAATTTTTTTTTAAATCACAGATCCAGTCAGTGTCAAGAGAAGCCTAAACCAGGTCTCCAGATTTGTAATACAGATGGAGCTCTAAAAATTCATCAGAGGGGAGGTTTTTCTTAACCATCTTTGACAATTCTCTGAGGAACTAGACAAGTTAATTTTAAAGTTCTTATGGTTTTCCAAACATAAAGACAAATCTGAAAAAGAATAGAGAGCGTGCCCTATCAGATATTAAGACATTTTAATGCTACAATAATTAAAAGAATGTGATGTTGACACGATTCAATGGAACAGATTAGAAGATACAGAAACTAAAATAATAAAAATTTAAGATAAGATGGATATGACATTTTAAATAACTAGGTAAGGTTTATTCATTAAATGCTATTATAACAACTGGATACCTACTAGGAGAAAGAAATAATTTTTTAATCTCACCTTTTACCCTAAAAAAAGCTTTAAATACAGCAAAGATGACAAATAAAATCACTAAAAACTGGAAACAACACAAAATTTTTTTAACAATTGTGAGGCGAAAAAGATCTTTCAAAACATGACTGAAAACAACAGAAGCCAAACATTAAGCTAAAAAGCCAAATATTATTACTTTATTACAAAAAAACTACATGAACACTACCACTACCCATATATTAAATGAAGTCCCACCAAGGCCTTAGAATTCTATCCAAGATACAAACCCAAGTCCCATAACATCCAAGTACAGCATTCTCTCTATTCTATGCAATCTCAAAACACTTAGCAGCTTTTAAAACAAAAATCAAGCAATCTACAGGAACCATGGTAACAATGTTAAGTCTTTCTTTTTTAAAGGCCCATGAAATACATTCTAACATTCTACAGCATCAGTCTCAGCATTACCTCCACTCATATTAGAAGTTATCAGCCACACAGTAAGGCAAGGCCTTTCATTATGCATTCATTTTAATAGAAGATAAACAGAGTAAAGCAGTAACGGATCAGCAGATTTTTCTAGGCTTGCTCTGAAATAAACTGTCTGCCAAAATGCAGGTTCAGCAATGAATACTTACCACATCAACAGAGATCACTGAGCACCTACTATAAGGAAGGAATTATGTCAAACTGGAAACGAAGAACCACGTTTCTGCCTTCCAGAAGCCTATGATCTATCTTAGCTGTCAAACTAATCATGAGGAAAATATGTCTGCTTACTACCAGCAGCAACATAGGATTGTTTTAAGCTGTTGATCTCTGCACGTGATTAAGTACAATAAAATTATAGTTATCTACAAGCACAGGAGTTTACAGGTACACCAGAGACCCAGCCCAGAACCTAAAACCTCCACACAGTGGCATACTGGGCCACACTGGGGTCTCCTGTCAGCTGATGTGAGCAGCTGCTGTGCGTCCTAAATTCAGACCCCTAAATTCAGTAACATCCTAATTTCCTTCACTTTCACTTCTCTGGATTCCCCCCTTTACCCAAATCTTCTACTTCTGGAAGATGTTCCCAATTTATTCTCCCATTTTGAGACAGAAATATTATTTATCACACTTAGGAACTGGCTTTTCTTTTCTGTTTTTCTCTTTGCTTAACATGCTACTGCCTGGGAGAACTGTATCATGTATGTTGTAATGGAAGTTCTGATTCACAGCAGGACATATATCCTCTCACTACTCTTCTTCCCCACAGGATAATATCTCAGTAGTCCTCTGCCCCACTGGCTACTTATTTAGCATAAGCTATCAATACTATGAGAAGAGTAAAGACAGTTTTTACGTTTTTTTAATTTACAAGGAAAATTAAGTCAGGACCTTCTGTAAAGCCAATCTAAGAGACAATACAGGATTTGTAAGAAATTCCAAAATCTCTTGTCCTGTATGGACTTTCAACACACAACTACTGGCAACTAAAGATTTGGAAGAATTACCTTACATTCCTTGGCTGCCTGTGAATGTTTCCTAGAAAACTGAACATAAAGCTCAGAGGTTGATAGGTGCCTCTATGGATGCTTACACAGAAGCAGAAAAAAGAAAAAAAAATTAATGCTAACCCTGGAGTTTTTCTGAGAGAAAAAAATCACAAGTGTGGCAAAGTGGCTTGACCAGAGTCAGTGTGGATCACATGCATCTGTTTCCAAAGGAGTGAATGTTTCTATAATATTTTTGGTGATACCTATCTTTAATGAATGATTTCACTGATATCTCCAAAATAGTGCTGTAAAGTAGTTTATTACTTAGATCATCCTGTTTGTATACGGGCAAGTTCCAAAGAAGCAAAGAAAGATCAGAAAGAATAGAATTATTTTCATAATGGGTAAGAAATAAATTCTCATAGTCATGAGACAAGTGAATGGTAAAACTGTTTTAAGAATCCCTCATCCAAAAGAATGAGTTTAACTCTTGGTCACTGCTGAACAAAGCCTATAGAAAGTATTATGATTCACTGAGATTTAGGTGTTTCTGGGGGGAAAAATGTATATCTTGAGAGAAACAGAAAACCATGTATTTTTAAACTGTATTATGCCATACCATTTCTAATAAAAGCACAAAGACCAATTTTTGAATACATCCTTAGAATTAAGAGACTGTCCTAATATTTTTTAAATGTAAAATTGAAGAGGTTTTTTTGTTTTGTTTTGTTTTGCTTTTTTTAAATGATGTGTGGGGCCAGGAATTTAGCTCAGTGGTTCCAGTCCCTGTCTGGCAACTGCAAGGTCCCGAGATTGATCCCCATTACCAAAAAATGGAAGAAGAAGAAATTAAATTTATCAAAAAGCCACACAGAGTATGAATTACACAATCACAAGCAACACAGGCACTTCTAATTTTCAACATTTAAAGCTTCAGAGATAGAGCCACAATCTGCAAACTACGTATTTTTCATTAAGACTTGGTCTCACTTTTTTCTTGGCTCTTTCATTTCTTATGATCAAGCAAGATCTGTGTTCACACCACCTACACCAGGAACACTATCTTCTGGTGGAAAAAGACTAATTAATCCCTAGGGTTTATATACTGTCTCATAACACCAGAGAGATGGAGCAAAGGTAATCATGTTCTTTTCTTTTTCAGGAATTAATTGAGACAAAAAAACAATAAACCAGGTCAGGTAACAATGTATGTGAGATTTTGTTACATATACAAAATAACAAAAAAACTCTCCTCAGTAAAGGAATAGCATTACTTTCTATATTATTTCCTATATTTGGCATTTCAATTTAATGTTTTCTTGAACCAGACTAACTTCCTATATATTCTATATTAGATTATTTAATTTGACAATTGTCCAGAATTATTTAATAGCAGACAAAAAATAGCCACTATAATTAAATAATTTGCTCATAATAATCATCATCTTTTCCCCTCTCTAGTTTGGATATTTTACTTGCTTTTACATTTTAGTTTCTCTGTTACTGCTTTTATAGGAATTAAACATTAATCTTACATTCAAAAGATAGACCCAAACAATTATCATCCAAAAATTCTATAGCCTACGACAGACATAGGTAATAATTCTTTAAACAACTTTAAAGTTTGGGGGCTGGGGATTTAGCTCAGTGGTTCCTGCGCTTGTCTTGCAAGCGCAAGGGCCTGGGTTCAATCCCCGGTTAACCACATACAATACTGGCTGTGGAGACTCATGCCCAGCAGCAATCAGTACCACATACCACAGTGCCGGGCATGGTGGCTCATGCCTGTAATCCCAGCACTCAGGAGGCAGAGGCAGGAGGATTGCTGTGATGTGAGTTTGAGGCTGAGCTCAAGGCCAGCCAGAACCACAAAAAAGCGAGACCCTGTCTCAAAAAAAAAAAAATTATATTTCTACATACTAGTAACAAACCCCTGAAAGTGAAACTAAGATCTCCAGATGATTGTTTTTTGCAAATATGGGAACCATTTTTGAGAGAGCAAGAAGTTACTCTAAACATATGACATATCATCATTTTAAAATATTTATCAGTAAAGTGCCCAAGTTTGTCTACACATTCAAATCACTCAGGATTTTTAAAGCCTAGGCAACACTCTTTCTGAGACAAGGTCACAGACTTCAATCACTAATTTCAGAATTCCTCACACGGACCACTGCTATATGAAATAATAATTTTCAAATATATGTTTCAGGAGCCCAGGTACCAACGTCCAACAGGCAATAAGAATAGAAATGGAAGGGAAAAATGAAAGGAAGTAAGAGTGGTTTAAACTAAGGAAAGAAAAATCACAGTAAAACTGAAGATTAAATAAGATACCAAAGGACATCAAATAGGCAAAAGAAAAATGTTAAAAAGAGTAATGAACAAAAGTAGAAAAAATAGTCAGTGTGAAATAAAGAACTATGAAGGGTCGGAAAGGGCTATATACTAAGCCAGACATAAGGCAAAGAAGGTCAAAATGTATAGTTAGAAACACACATACCTCTAAGATGGTAATGTAACTTCAGAAAATATATGCAAAACACTGATATATATTGTTTAAGTTAATACTCCAAATAAACTCTGAAAGCAAAAAACCTGAAATGACAAATTTTAAGAGTCAATTTAAGAAAACTGATCAAGGATAAATAATTCCAAAACATCCCTCACATAGAATTGTTTTAGTTGTATAACACTAGAAACAAAAAATATCCTCAAAGCTCCCAGACTAAAAGATGAAATAACTTAAAAGGACAGTACGAGACTAGCATCAGATTTATTGAAACACATAAAAGAACACAAAAGTGGAAAGTCATTCTCAAAAAACTTAAGGAAAACATGTAAAACCAAAGATTTTATACAAAGTCACAGTTGTCCTTCAATTAACAAGGCCGTTTTTTTTTTGTTGTTGTTGTTGTTTTTGTTTTTTTGACAGTGTCTCACTTTTGTAGTGCAGGCTATCCTGAACTCAGTATGTAGCCCAGGCTAACCTCATTCTCACAGCAATCCTCCTGCCTCTGCCTCCCACCTGAGCCACCACACCCAGCACTGTGGTCTGTGGTGGCAGAGATTGAACTCAGGACCTTGCACTTACCAAGGAGATACAAGAACCACTGAGCCAAATTCTCGGCCCAAGGCCATTATTAAAAAGAACTCACAAAGTATTTACATACATATCCTTCTTGAGAATTCTAATTATCCCTTTCAACTTGTTTATCAAATAGATCAATGACTCAGAAGATTATCTAAGTGACTATCTTACTTTCACTGCTGAGACAAAATACCCAACATCCAAAATTAAAGGGAGGGAAGGAAGGTTTATTTAGCTCACAGTTTGTAGAGGTTTCAGTCCACAGTTAGTTAGCTCCTAATTAATTAGCTCCAAGGCAAGGAGGATGGCAGCAAGGCCTTGCAGAGGCCAGAGAAAGTAAGAGCAAGCAGGAGGACTTTAACAGCATCTTTCTGTCCCTTTCTACCTTACCCAGACTATATCAGGATTAGGGCTGTGCCAAACCAATCAGTGTACTGGGTTAGCCCTTAATCCATTCCAGATTTACCACTTCTGAAAAAGCCACCTATGACTATGTGAGGCTTTAGGGAGACATTTACCCCTAAACCATGACAGTGACCATGCGCTCAATTTACCCCAAAATGATATACAACTAGAACAATTTTGTATTTTTAACCAAGAAGTTGATCTGATACATTCAAGGGAAGCACTAGGGCTCAAACGCCTAACCGAGGGATGACTAAAGCAACCTGAGCAAAAGGTATGATGATGTAGCAAACATTTTATGTATTTAAATGTGTAACTAAGACTAGAAACAAGATTGGAATCATTGGAAGAAAAATGGTACATAAACTTTGTATGTCAACTAAAATAAAGAGAAGAAAAGAAAAAGAGACACTAATAGGATCACTGACGACTCTGAGTCATAGGTGAGAACCAAATCATGTCATTTAAAACTGACATACAAGATAGCAAAGCTTATCTGTTTTACTTTAATCCTCTAACTTATCATAGTAATAATTCAAAGATAATCACTAGAACAAAAACTAGGTCCCTACTAGTATCAGAAGAATTTTGTTTCTAAATCAAGGAAAATATCTGAAAATTAGCAAACTCAAAAGAAAAAATATATATATATATATATATGTAATTATAATGACAGAACTGGGAACATCATCAGTTATAATATTTCACGTACATCAACTTGCTTATTAAAAGCAAAGTTTACTCTGAATGAGACATACTTAAAACACGTATTTTTTTATACAAAAAGTTCAAACGCATTAAAAAGTTAAAAATGTCATAATCCAGAATAAATTACTAGAATCTATGAACCAGCTAACAACTACAGTGTATCTGAGAGGAAATACATCTTAAAAATTAAAAATGAAAGATTCTTTCTGGATTTCTTTATTCTCACCGAAATTATTAACGTCATCCGTCTTTACAAAAGAATGAACTAGTATTATAGATGTCTTCTATGTTTTTGATTTTAATTCCTCCTTTTTAAGTATCCATCAATTTTATCTCGGTTAAATTTGCTGTCCTTTCCCTGACTTCTGAAATGAGTGCATGGACCACTAAATAGTTTTCAGATTTTTCTGATACAGGCCTTTAAAGTCATGAACTTTCCTCCAAGTATGATATTAGCTGTGCCTCATCAACTTTGATAGGCAATGTTTTTATATTAATTCCAACCAAAATTCTTTCTAAAACTTTCCAATTTTCACTGTAACACTCTGACAATGGGTTACTTAAAAAAGCTTTCCAGTCAGATGTGGTAGCACACACCTGTAATCCCAGCAATCAGCAGATTGGAGGAGGAGGATCACCAGTAGTTCAAGGACAGTCTGGGTTCAAGGCGACCCTGAAGTACATAGTAGGAGCTTGTTTCAAAACAAAAAAATTTCTAGTTACCTTTTGCTGATGATTTAAACTTAAGAGAACACATCTTATTTTATTTTGGCCTTCTAAAATATGCTGAAAGCTTATTTTGCCCCTAGCGAGCTCAGAGCTTGGATGAATGTCCATGCATACTTATAAAAAATATGTATTCACAGTTGTTAGAAACGGTGTCTATATGTCATGGCAAGTTTACTGATTCTGTCATTGGGATGCTTAATAAACTTTGTTCTGTCAGTAGTAGAAACTGCACAAAAACTTTTTAAAACTTCCTTTAGGACTATGATTCTATTTCTTCTATTTTATTTTTTCTATTATTCTTCTGTTTTTAAAATCTATAATTATGTAAAATCTTTCTGGATAATTCAGACACCCTATTACAAAGAAAAGAAAGGTAGATGACCTTTGTACTTACAAAACAAGCAACAACTAATTGTTCCAACTAATTATTAGCCAAAATTTAACATCACTTACTTGAGAATAAAATTTTATTTTTATTGATGCCTTACAAAATTGAATTGGGTAATACCAGAACATTGCTTAGAATTTTTGTAACGCAAGTTTGGTATTCATGAAGTTTCACAATTGTTCTTTGTCATGAATATATCTTGATTCCCCAATGATTCTAAAGGACAGTTTTGCAGATACATTAATCTAGGTTGGAAGTTGTTTTCCTTTAGGGCTTGAAATACTTCACTCCATGCCTTCCTTGACTACAGAGTTTGTGCTGAAAAGTCTGCTGTAATTCTGATGGGCTTTCCCTTGTATGTGTTTTTTGTTGTTGTTGTTTTCTTTTCTTTTCTTTCAATATTTTGTTTTTCTGTTGGGATTCTGGTATTTTGATTATTTCATGTGTAGGTATGGATTTTTTTTTTATTGTAGTTAGCCTTGGAATCCTATATGCATCACTTACGTGTACGTCAAATTCTTTTTTCCTATTTTGTTAAGTTTTCTGCCAATAAATCTGTGAACACGTTTTTTATGTCATTTGCACTATCTCCTGTTTCTTGGTTGACTCTAATCAGTTTTATATTGTTCTTCTTTGTATTATCTAGTAACTGCTGCATTGATTTTTCATGGTCCTTTACCATTTTAAAGAAATTTTCCAGGTCAGTAACTGCAATCCTATCTTTTATGTCGAAATTCTGACTTCAGATTCACAGGTTATACTGAGTAAGCTCTCAATGGCATTTTTGATCTCTTGAATTTCCACTTGAATATTTATTGGATTCCATACAAATGGTCATATTCCCAAAATTGCTATTCAGATTTAATGCAATCTCAACTAAAATCCTACTGTCATATTTCACAGATCTAGAGAAAATAATCCAAAAATTCATCTGGAATCAGAAGAGACCTCCAACAGCAAAAGCAATTCTAGGAAACAAAGATTGGCAGGGGGTATCAAAATCTCAAACTTGCAACTATATTACAAGGCCACTGTGTTAAAAATCGGATGTTATAGGCAAAGAAAGAGATCCGTGGATCAATGGAATAGATTAGAAGATGCAGAAACAAGTCCAGACAACTAAGCCACCCCATCTTTGACAAAGGAGAGAAATACCTTCAATGGAGGAAAGACAGGCTCTTTAATAAACAGTGCTGGAGAAAATGGGTTCAACCTGCCAAAGATTAAAACTAGACCTACATCTTTCACTATGCATTAAACTGATATCAAAGTAGGTTAAAGATCTAAATATTAAAACAGAAACACTAAATTGGGGGTAAGTTACGTAGAACAGAGACACTGGCATAGGGAAAAACTTAATGAACAAAGCCCTGGTAGCATGGGAACTAGCAGAAAGAATCAACAACTGGGATCTCATCTTATTCAAAAGCTTTGCACATCAAGAAAAACCACCAAGGGCCAGGGATTTAGCTCAGTGGTTCTGGCGCCTGTCTTGCAAGCGCAAGAGCCTGGGTTCAATCCCTGGTAACCACATACAATACTGGGCGTGGAGACTCACATCCAGCAGCAACCAGTGCCACATACCACAGTGCTGGGTGTGGTGGCTCATGCCTGTCATCCCAGCACTCGGGAGGCTGAGGCAGAAGGATTGCTGTGATGTGAGTTTGAGGCTGAGCTCAAGGCCAACCTGAACTACAAAAGCAAGACCCTGTCTCAAAAAAACAAACAACAACAACAAAACACCAAAAGAGTGAAAAGACAACCTACAATGTGGGAAAAATATTTTATCAGCTCTTCTTCTACTACCTAGATCCTATAAAGAATGCTAAAAAAGCCAGATCCCCCAAAATTAAAAAGCCCAATTCAAAATTGGGCATCTGAAATGAACACGCATTTTTCAGATGAATAAGTAGAAGCAGCATATGAACACATGAAAAACTGTTCAGCATCACTGGTCATTCAAGTTATGCAGATGAAAATGACACTGAGATTCCATCTCATTCCAGAAAAAATGGCTGCTACCAAGAAATCTACCAACAACAAATGCTGGCAGGGTGGCAGGGAGAAAGGAATCTTTTTCCACTGTTGGCAGGGATGTAGACCGGTGCAACTACTGTGGAAATCAGTGTGGAGATTCCTCAAAAAACTAGCATGAGAGATCTCATTTGACTCTGCTGTTTCCCTGCTCAATATATTCATAAAAGAATTAAAAGCATCATACCTCAGTGACCTATGTGCACTCATGTTTATAGCAGCTCAGTTTGTAATCTTGAAAACAACCCAAATGCCCATCAACTACAGCCTGGATAAAGAAGATGTATTTTTTTAAAAAATTTATATAATGGAATATTACTACTCAGCCTTAAAGAATGATAAATTAGAGAAATGTACAGATAAATAGATGCACCCTGAGGCTATACATATAAGTGAAGTAAGACAGATATATAAATACAATTTCTCTAGAGTGAGAAACTAAAAGTGTAAATGAGGTTCAAATGTATGATG
Source organism: Petromus typicus (assembly GCA_004026965.1). Lineage (NCBI taxonomy): Eukaryota > Metazoa > Chordata > Mammalia > Rodentia > Petromuridae > Petromus > Petromus typicus. Next base: position 13,496 of record PVIR01025797.1, on the reverse strand, counting down.
GGTATTGTGAAATAGGAAGAAAATGTACAAAGAGAAACAGTAACTGGGTAGGGGCAGAGAAAAATCAAAAGAAGGAAAGAAAAAAATTGATGGTAAAAAGGAAAAAACAAAAACAAATCTTCTGTATATGGAGGCTTTAGGGAGGGTAGGGGAATGGGAAAAATAATAATCAAGATATATCAGGTACAGGTACAAATTCCCAATGATGAATGTGATCATAATGTATTCCTAAAATGTACCGATAAACTCAATTTATTAGAAAAAATTGGGTCATATTCATAACTCTGGAGAGCAGACCAGTCTGTTTAATACTCAAAAGTACATTTTGCAACTAATTCATCTCCTGGACACATAGGAAAAGTAACAATGCTCTACAGTACATTTCATAGATAAGATACTGGCAGTTTACTAATCTATGATACCAGTTTTTTAAAACTAAAACTATCTTGGCCCTACTCTCTGGCACAAAAAGACAAATATCATCCCACTTTTCAATGGTTGTGGTGTTGTCTTGCTGAGACACAACATCTTCAGTCTCACTGCCCCACATGGTACAGACAGCCACCATTGGTATGAGCACCTGTCCAAAAAACCATAACCACCCTTTGTTCCTGCAAAATCTTTCACAAGCTGGTTAAGCACCTGTTCTCACATTCACACACGTGTAAAAGGCTTGCAAGCAAGTAGTCACAGGACTCAGGTATAGAATCAGCCTTGCTGAGCACCCTCCAAGTTCTTAGTGAGGTGGCATCTCCCAGTTTGGACCTGGCATCACCATAGCACCTTTTGTTTCCCCATCAATAGCACCCCATCTCAGTGATCTCTCTATTCTGTGATTACACCATCAGCCCTTTTAGGACAGGAAGGTCCGGTTCACCCAGACAGCCAAAGAACCTCAAAATGACTAGCACACATGCACCCTCCTCCTGCTGTACCCTACAATCTGCTCTCATAGCTGTCCTAGCCCTCCTTTGTAATCAAGTCAAATGATACCACTTCCTTGCTGAAAACCTTGCAATAGTCTTCCATTTCAGAACACAATCCAAAGTGCCACCACAGTCTCTCTGGCCCTATGTAAAGTGGCCAGATACTCTTGCTACTTAAGGGCCTCAAAGATGCACCTACTGTTCCTCCCCATCAATGCTTTTCACCAAAATACTTGCCTGGCTGGTGACTCTCTCCTTCACCTTATTCACCTTTGTTCGAAGGTCGCATCAGTGAGATCTTCTCTGCGTGTCTGCTTGGCTTCAGGGGTGGGGGACTGTACGGTTTTGTGGTATTAGGGGTTGAACTCAGGGCATATTCATTGAGCTACATCCCTAGGCCTTTTTTTTTTCCTTTTTATTCTGAGACAGGGTTTTCAGTTGCTGAGTTACTGAAGATGGCCCTCACTGTGTAATCCTCCTCCCCCCTCAGCCTCCCAGAGTATGTGCCACTTCCTTGGGTTATTTTATATTCTTTATAGCTATTGTTACTACACATAATCACCATGTTATCATTCTCCACTGGAGAATATGAGCCCCACCAGATGGAAAATTTGTCCTCCAAAACAGGGTTCAGTAATTTTTGTATTAAGTGCTAGATAATAACTATTTCATACTTTGTGGGTTGGACCAAATATGTTGCCAGAATTCAATTCTATTCAGTTCTGCCCTGTGCACTGAAGCCACTACACACAAAAATGAACAGGCACATCTGTGTTCCAACAGTTTTCTTTACAAAATCAGGCAAAAAGCACATTTGGTCCACAGGCTACTTATTGTTTGCCAACTTCTGCTCTAGAGCAAGCTGGTACTCAGTACACTGACTTAAAAATAACCAGTCATCCCTCTTTGGTCTCTTAAAGATCCCTTTTATGACAATGTAAAACAGTAGCACTCCAAATTCATCAAAAGCAGTAACATCAAACTGCATACACATTTCACCAAAACATTCATTTGAAGTCAATACTATTTCTGAATGGTTGTTGAAAGGACTTGCAATGTATTCATTCTGATCATTAGAAAGTAGATAAATCATGGTCATTTGATGCTTTTTAGGTCTGTCTTTAAAGTTGTTTTTTCACTTAGCTCCAGCACATTAGAAGAACCACTATTGTTACATGTACTATCATAACGCCACTGAGAGCATCACTTACTATACCTTTCAGAGTAACTAACACCAAGCCCTAAATGTGAAACCAGAGAAAACAGTAAGGAAAGGTCCCGATACGTTCTTCACTATGGTGAAAACTATAGCACAAAGCTGAGGATGGCTCCCTTTCACTCTGGGCATCAGGACGCTCAGCCAAGCTTCTGTCAGCCTGGGACAGTAACTGGTAGTGTCATAAGTACTCCTGTCCTCTTTTCTCTAGAGGTTCCTAGCTGAACTGTATTTTCCAGCTCAAACTAGGTTAAGAGAGGCTACGTTTCAGCGCATCTGGTGAGATGAGAGGCAGCATGTGTGCTGGACCATGAAAACTTCCTGCAGGACTCCACTCTCATCTCCCTGCTCTCCCACCAGTTTCACCAAGCAGGTTCCAGTCCCTACAGGAGACAGAGTCACAGGTGAAAACAGCAGACAACAGAGCAGCCCCGAGGAACCACACCCTACACAGGTAGTGCTGCCATTACTGAGGCCCTTGGAAACTTATCAGAGGTAGAGGTCTACTGTTTTCATTTCTGGTCCTCATAAACTTTTGAGTCTCACTATATGTAACTTTTTATTCTTAAGAATATTTCCTATAAGCTAATTCAAATATTCATTTTATCGAGGTCAAGCAGAGATAAGCCTCTACTGATTATGGTCAATAAAATCTTAAGTATCTCAGAGAATAAACATCTGGGATAAAGTACTTGTACCATTTAAGCATAACTCTATTTATAACCTTCATTTACACACAAGCTGACCTAAGTGTGTCCAAAAGAGAAAAAATTTTCACTAAATATTAAAATGCAGAGCAATATTGTTGTCTAAATTAAGACTGACAATCATAAGAAACCAAATACAGAACTCTAAGAAAACCACAAACTCCTCAACTGTCTAGCAAAAAAAAAGTTAACTGTAAACATAGCTTAGTGAAATAAGGTTGTCTTAAACCTTTCAGTGTCTGACCCCTATACAATTTTTTTAGGTGATGTCTAAGTGGCTTACATAATTTTTTGTAGGACAATATGTCAAAAATAAAATAAATTTTTAATTAAGCTTATGTGAAACAATGGAAAACAGTGGAGAAGCTATGAAATTTTCAATTAGAGCTCATTTATAAACTTCATTATCATGGATAAATCTCACAACTATAAATTGCAATGCCACATTTTGAAAAGGAGAAACATCTTAATAACCATACTCACTGGGATATCTCAAAGAACAATTCAATTGTAGCAAAGCATTGAGAAAAAATGTTGTTTGCACTGATAATTAAAATTTGATAACAAGTCACTGCGGAGTAGGAGCCAATACCTTGTATTTCTAATTTTTTTTTTTTTTTTAGTGTTTTAAAACAGAGTCTGACTTTATATAGTTCAGGCTGGCCCTGCACTCACTATGTAGCCCAGGCTAGCCTCGAATTCACAACAATCCTCCTGCCTCTGCCTCCCGAGTGCTGGGATTATAGGTGTGAGCCATCATGCCCAGCATTATGATATGTGGTACAGGGATCCAGCTAGGGACCTTGCCCTTGCCAGGTAGATGTCAGAATCACTGAGCTAAATCCCTGGCACTCTGGCTTTTCAAATTAAAAAAGCAGGATAATTCTAATAGCTGTACAAAAACAGAGACAAATGCTACAGAAAACCAAGAATGGAATATTTTAAAATTCTACAAAGTTAGTTACAAAATGTTTATTTATAGTAAAAAATGGACGTGTGACCAAAAGCATATGCTTCTCTCTAAAATTAAGCAGGTACATTTGAAGAAATGAAAAAATCAATGTCTTCCTCATTACTCTAAGCTGTGCAGCAGTGTCACTCCGGATGACACAAATGTAAGTGAAACTTGTTTCCTTTCTCTCTTCATGACCTTTCTGGTCCATGTCATCCTTCAGTGTAGGCTTCAGTTTCTTCCATAAGTCCCAGAATGCAATTTAAATCCATGAGAATGTGTCCAGGAAGAGGTAACAAGAGGAAGGCATGGTAACGTAATCTCAACATTCTGGGAGGCTGAGGCAGGAGGATCACAAATTTGAGCCCAGCCTTGGCAATTTGGTGACTTATCAAATATAACCAGTATGAAGAGCTTGGGTTTAATCTCTAATACAGCAACAAAAACATTACAAACCCACTTCGGAGCTGAAATCTGCGTTGGTACTAACCTTGACAGGACTACTGTATAATAAAACAGACAAAAATAAAGACAATCTTGTTATTATATCTTTTGAGGGGCTGAAAAATAAGTGTGATGTTAATAAAGCAAAATACATCCAACCAGACTTTCTAAAATACATTCATGATTAGTGTCCCGATTGCTATACGATTCAAAACACATGACATTTCTAACTGATATAAAAATATTTCTTACTTACCATGTGCAAAGAATACACCATTTTCATGCATTTAACTGATAAAATCTGGATATACAGATTCTAGTTTATAGGCAATCACGTTCATAACTTCATACTGCAATGTCATTTCAACTGAGCTGTTTTTGTGCCCAAAATGGCTAACAGCTCTCAATGAAAGCAAGCCTATGAGAGGAGCTAAAATGGAACTGCTGCAGCATGGTAATAAAATCTTCAGCATGTACTAGAGCAACTTTTAAACATTCAATATGGCTTTCAAAGCCAGAAAATAGAAATACTCAAGGCCCAAAGATCAAAAAGACTGTGAGAAGCATACAGATAGGAGAAGGCACCAGGTGTTATCCGTGAGCTATGGTGAATACTGAAGCAATGTTTGTCCCACAAGTACAACTTAGAATAGGTCATCTGACAAGAATGTACATGTGAGTGCTGCATACACAGCACATTGTCTGGTTCCGGCCCACAAAAATGTCCTACGAATACGACCACTCACCCTCCGTTTTATCTCACTAGAATATTGGCTAAACATTGCTAATCTGAAAATATAAACTCCTTGAGTGTCAACATGATGTAACAATTCTCCACCAGCTTTGTTTCACTTATAAAATTATTTAAAATAGTGTATAAAATTACCTTGAGGTCATGTGTGTATTTAAAAAATAATAATAAATTTGTGCTTGAGCTTGGGTCTCAGCCCAAAGATATCTCATTAAATATGTGTAAAAATGCCAAAAATCAAAACAATTTGGGCCCAATACATTTTGGATGATCCTATAAAACACTTCCATTTCCAGTAACTAGCACAGTGCCTCAGGCACAGACATTCAGACATAGCTCTAGTTCTGACTTGGCCTGTCCTCCAACATTCTATCACCCCAGAATGCTGTTCCTGAGCAGTGCTGCTCCCAGCCTAAGGTTTTTAATCACTGAGAGTGTGCCCTTGGAGGGTTTCTTAGTACTTCCATCTTTTCCTTTTTGTCCCCTTCACATCCCAGCCAGGCCACTTATTCTGCTCCACCACACATAGGGTCCTGCCACAGTGTGCTGCCTAGCCTAGGGGTAGGCCCCAAAGCAACAAGGCTAGTCAGTCATGTATCAAGGCCTCCAAAACTATGAGCCAAAACTAAAGTTTGTCCTCTGTAAGTGGTTACCTCAGGTATTTCCTACAGCTATGGAACTGGAGCTAACAATGACTACAAAGAAACATAAATCAAAAAACCCAAAAAGGAAAACTGTAAAATTAAATGGTTAAAAGGCTCAAACACAACAGAAGAGATCTTTGGATCAATTTTAAGATCACTCTCCCAGTAGATTTATCACCTTAACAGCAAGATCCAGGTAAAATTCCAGAAAGTACAAAGCTGAGAAGTGATCCCAGATCCTGAGCTCAGAGTCCTGGCCTGGAACTTGAAAGATGAGAAAACATCCTGAGATGGTGAGATATCTAAAATTTTAGAAAGATGATAAAAAAAAAAAAAAGACCTAACTTCCAAAGAACAGGCACAGATCCAGGCATAGATAATTGGCAGGGCTTGCTCCAAAGATTAAGAATGAAATATGAGATGGAAAAATCCTAATCTAAGGACATCTATCAAGACAGTAGGACAGGCTCTGACATAGCAAACGAATGAAGCTGGCCCTGATGTCAGGGAACAGAAGATGCGATGGACAGTATCCGTCAGAAAGAAAACGGGATGACAAAGGAGGACCACCGGCCACAAGGACCGCACCTCCCCAAGGGGTGACCCTAGGGAAAGGCCAGGCCAGGCCAGAGGAAGCCACCCTGTGAGGGACCAGCCAACCTTAAGTATGTCTTAAGAAAAGCAGAAAAGTGTTCTTAGAAATACACTTTTAATAAAAGTCACAGCTTAAAAAATAAAATTGCCCCACACCAAATGTCCCTCTCTAGTTGAGGCCCTTTTTATTTTCTTCATAATCAAGTTTTAAAAAGAAGGGCCTGCCCTGATTGGCTCCTCCCCCCCCCCTTTTTGACCCTTTACTCTCTAATCCACACCAATAATCCTTGCCAAAATTGCTAATTATATCCCAGGGCTAAATCCAATGGAAGCCTTTAAACCACCAGCTATCAGAAATGCTCTCTGCAACCTCTCCTTGTTTCTCTGCTCACACTGGATCATGCTCAAAGCTCTCCATGTAAAAAGAAAAAGCGAGCAGGACCCCGTGGCACCATCCTCCCTCACCACCTTGACCGCCACCGAATTGCTGGAGTGATGCTGTCTTACACCCTGCAGCTCCACTCCCCAACTTGCACTCACAGTCCCCCCCTGGTCACCGGCCTTCTGGTCCCAGTCCCCATCAGTGTCGTCACTGCGGCTGCCGTACTATTACTAGAGATCTCCCAGCTTCCGTGCACCCCTCTTCCTCAGGTCCCACTGGTCACAATGGCCTCCTCCTCTCAGTCTCAGCACGTGAACTTTCCTAACACAGCCAAGGGCAGGGCCTGGGCGCTCCAGAGGGTCTCAGGCTCTGCTCTGAAAGCCTTACTCTCCGAGGCCCCACCTCACACACCCAACCGAAGACCAAGTCCTGAGACTACCTGCTCAAGCTGTCCTCCTTCCATCTTCTACTCCACTCCAAACGGGCCATGTTCTTTGACTGTTCGGAAGTTCTCAGCTATCACATCTGCCCATTGATGAGTCCAAAGCCCACACAACAGGACAGTACAGCTGGCAGATGGCCCCCAGCAACTCTCCTGCCTCCCCCTTCCTGCCACTCCCCTGCTCACGCTCCCTTGGCATGCCAGGCCGAGCTTGTACTGTTCCAGTTACTCCTACACATCATCTCCTGACTAGCTTCTGGACCCTCCCTCTTCAACTCAGACTCCGAAATTCCTTCTCAGAAACTTCCTCATCTCTTAGAACAGCCCTCAACTGTGGTCTTCTGTGCCCCTGCAGCTACCCCTGCTGTAACCAGTGCTTAGAAATACTGAGGCCTGAACTCAGCAGCAAGCTCCTCAGGGCCCACAGAGATCTGTTTTGTTTATCAGTGTCCCCAGCACATGTGGCAAACTCTCCATCAGTGTACTGAAGAATTAAGGACACACACTCTTCCCTCACTCATTACTAGCTTTAATCACAGCATTTCTCATATTGCATTGTAATTGTCTGTCTTGGTAGATAATGAACATCTTGAATGCTCTCATTTCTTATTTCTGCAACTCCAGGGGTTAAAATAGCACATGGTACTTCAAAAGCATTCACTAAATGGTTTTCAAACATAAATGAACATGGAATATCGTGAAGGATATACCCATAATATTAAGGGTAGTTATCCTAAGGAAATAACCATTTTGCCCCCTTATCTCTACAGTTACATTACACTTCTTTTATGACATGCATTGCTTATGCATGAATAACATAAAATATGCCCACACTGCCCACATAAGATTATGTCCAGGTAACAATCCATGGACTGCAGCATTTGAGTCCAAATGCTCAAGAGTAAAGACAAAAAATACAAAAAACTGCTGGAGATTTAGTTCAGTGGTTCTGGTGCCTGTCTGGAAAGTACAAGGTCACAAGCTTGATCCCCAGTGCAAAAAAAAAGAATAAAGAATGAAAATAAAAGAAATTCAACACAAAAAAACCTGACTTTAAAGAACTACAGAAAAAAGACTTAGAAGTAAAGGTGAAGCCGGATGAGGTAGTACGTGCCTGTAATCCTAGCACTCAAGAGGCTCAAGCATGTGTTTTATCATAAAGTCAAGCCCAGCCTAGGATACACAGCAAAGTTAAGCCCACCCTGAACTGTATAATGAGACTCTATTATTAAAACAGAAACAGGAAGAAAAGGTGAGAAATTACAATATCATTATCAATGAAAAGCATAAATGTATTCTTAAATTTTTGAAATCTGAAGATCAGTAATGCTGGCCTACTAATGTGATAATAACTTTAATACTTACAGTATGTAACTGTTTACAGAAGCACCCCAATAGCCAAAAAAACACCACCACATGCAGGTTTCCATGGAAATTGTAAAGTATGTCTAAAGATACACTGACGGTGGAGGAGAGGCTACAATGCTCGCATGATTAGTGTGTTGTACTTTTATTTTCAGAATTTTTGAAAGTAGTGTAGTACATCACTGACAACTAGATCACAAATTTTAAGTAAAGAGATAACAGAGTGCTGTAATCCACTTTGTGCCCGCAACTGGCAGTGTAAGAATAATTTTGACACGTAGATAGTTCTAGAAACAAGCTTTTTTTCCACTGTTTTAAGTACAGGTCAGGGCAATGAATATATAAAACCAAACTTTCCAACCTGTGAGTTTTAAACATTAAGACGACACAATTCTGGTGAATGATCTTGTAAGATGAAACACTGGTACTATGCAGACGCTATTAGAACACTGGAGAAGGAAGCAAAGGAGACACACTGAGAACTGCCTTTGGGAAAGGTCAAATCAGCTTTCTCTTGTTTAACCTCGCAAGCAGATAAAAGAGCTGGCTGTAAAGAATCACCGCATTGTTTCACTGCGGGGGTGGGGAGGGGGAGAAACTTTGGTAAAACACATACAAAAAGAAACAGCGAATGTTCAACCGAATTGGTCCTAGAAGTAACAGAAAAATACGTCAATTATAACACTTTGAACTCAGTTTTTGATAAAGACTCGCAAGCATTTTAACAGTTTTGGGCAAAACCCCTCCAATGTAAAATACTTCAAATGGCTAGCCTCTCTAAAATGCGGAATCTGAATGGTAAAAAGTGAAGATGTCGTGCCACATTGCGTTTGCGATTTTATGAGCTTCGATGCAAAACCGAGTCTTTCTAATTTTCAGTATTTTTAAAACTCAAAAATTGTTGGAAGTAAACCACCAAATTAAAAATTAATTCCCAAATGATAAAGGATTCCTATTCCACCCAACAGCAGCCAAGAAAATGACAAGCTCCCATTCATGCCTAAACCCATCGCACAGTTTTTAATTAAGAACTCTGCTCTCCACTAGGGAACTATCCCTTGCAGAGAGGCCAAACCAGAAGAAATCGCCATTGCCCCTAAGTACCAAATACGGAGAGGGAAGACTTTGCAGTCGTGGAGGCTCGGCAGCACGGCTGAGTCCCTGGGGATGGTCCCGCAGCGGAGCTCGCAGCCCTCACCCTAGCCCTTCAGCGCGCCAGGGCGGGATGCCCCGACCTCCCTGCTGCACTCGGGAGCCGAGCATGGCCTCGCGGCCAGGAATCCCGAGGCCGACAGGCAGCACGCGGGCACCCGGAGGGCACCGGGGGCGGCAGGGCCCGGAGCCGGGGCCAGAGGGCCCCCGGGGCGGCGAGCACTCGAGGCTGGGCCGGAGACGCCACGGCGCGGGGCCGTGGGCAAACACGAGGAGGATGCGAAGGTCCCGGAGGCAGCCCGGAGCTTCGAGCGCGGGGCGCCAGCAGAGGCCCGGGCGCCACCTGCGGCCGACAGCACGGCTGCTGTCCCGTGTCGCAGCGGGGGGCGCGCGGGGCAGCGCGGGGGCGGCGGGTCAGGGCTGCCGGGCCGCGACGGCGGGAAGCGGAGAGCGCGGGCGCCGGCGCGTGAGATGCAGCCGGCTGCGGGGGGTCGCTCGGGCCGCAGTGGGCCCAGCGGCCGGCCTGAGAGCGGGCGATGCAGCAACTTCACTTGACCGCGGGGCCGCGGGGGGTCCGGCCCGCCCCTCCCTCGGCAGTCGCCGAGCCCAGAGCGGAGCATGGAAGGACAGCCTGGAGCGGGAGCCGGCCGGGCCGCAGCCCGCACTCACCGGTGCGCGGTCTCGCCGCCGGCGCCGGGGCTGCGCTCGGAGCTCCATGGTCCGCCGCTCCCGCGGCCGCCCGACGCCCCCGCTCCGCACCACACCACACCGCACGCAGCGGCGAGAGCGTCGCCGCCTCCGGCCGGGCCACAGCCGCGGCCACGCCCCCTCCCGGCGGGGGACCCGGCCGGAGCAGGAGGGGGGCTCAGCGCCAGCTCCGCCAACCAGAGCCCACTCACTGGGCCGCTTCACTAGGATTGGCGAGCGCCTCGGCCAATGGAGAGCCAGCAGGGCCCGGGAGCGTCGGCGCAGGGGGGCGGGGGATTGCGGAGGAGGAGGCTCTCGCCCTTCGTCCTCTGCTCCATCTCCGCGAGGAGGTTTAGGCTGGAATCCCTTTCCGAGTGGCCGGGTGGGGTTACTTCTGGCCGAGTACATCCTTGTAGCCTCCCCGGTTGCTAGGCACCCACTACAACCGTACACCCTAATCTAACCTGGATTTTGAGGGCTCCTAGAATCAGACGTCTGTGTACCTGGGTTTTGAAGATTCAGTCACCGCTGAGAAGACTGTGGCCTTGTCATTGGTGGGTTTTATGTCCTGCACTAATCTGTCAACGTTGTGCCTTCAGACCCTTCTCATCTTCTTCTACAGACCTCTTCCCTTTTGTACTTGCCCTGATTTCAATTTTTGTCGGTCCCACATGTGAAAAAAAGCCACAATCCCTATGAAACACAAGCTCTTCCTGAGCCTCCCAACCTAAGCCCTATCACAGTGGAACATAGCCAGGTGGTGCCAGATGACTGAAACTAAAATAGACTTAAGAAGAAAAGAAGGGAGCCGGAAAAGAAGAGAAGAAATAAAAGACAAGTATGTCCTCTCTGAAGAAAACGAGTTTAAAACTTAAAATAGAAATATATCTTATCTGCATGCCTTAAGAACATTACAAATGAGATGACAAAATGGAAAAACATTCAGGGAAAAAATTCTTATCTCAATAAAAGGTACAAGAAAAACGAATCCAGGCCTCGTGATCTTGACTTTACAGTCACCTGATAACGACCCACAACTGTTCCAGCTATCAACAGCAACTAAAAGCTAGGGGATGTACACAGCAACTGATAACGCTTTTGGCAAAGTTTGCAAGACCAGAAAGATATCAGAAAAAGTCATCTTCATAAGAGGTCTAATCCATTCATCTACATTGCTTTCAAAGGAATGATTTTTAAAGCTCTTTAAAAATGATGTTCCCATAACTAGCCTACTTGATATATACTGGTAATTAATAAGGTAAACAAGATTTTAGAGAATAATTACAATGTCCTAGTATTTGAAATATTTATACTAGAGTAATAAGTTTCTGCTGAATCTAAAGCTGAATTGACATTTAAATTAAAATGACTTTCCTTCGTTTCATCTTCTCTTACCCAGAGGAATAGCTGCCATGTCTATATTTAGGTCATTGATTTAGAACTCAAAAATATGAAGGCATAAGATACCTAGGATGTGTTCTAAGTTGCCAATCACAATTCCCTGGCTCTTCCTTTTTTCAGTAACCTTTACCTGGCATGAGCTACTGCTAGACTTACTTTGCAGCACTCCTGGTATCAGCCCTTGCTCATATATTTCTGAATTATTCAAGTTTGTTATATACAGGTTAGGTTTCCCCTAATTAGATCATCAGTCCCTTGAGGGTAAGGTCCTCATTTTATACTTCTCTTTCCTCTATGCATAAAGCCTCACAGTGCTGACCTTACAGTAAATATATTGCTACTCTTATTTGTGTCCACCACACAACAAAATTATTTCAAATACATTGTGACCACCACTAATAGGTACCTCACCCTTAATAAGTGTTTGAAAAATGTTTTTGAATCAGAGAGTGAATTGACTGTCACTGAAATGAGTAAAGTGATTACCAGTAGGGGCACTTCTCATCCCAAAACAAAAATGCTAGAGCCCCAAGGCTTCTGCAGCCTCTCTGCTCTCCTGTGCCTTAGGCTCATTTTAGCCATTGGCTATAATGTCCTTGTCATGTGACTTTGTTTTCATCCTCAAAAACTGGCTGCTCCCTTTCTTGGCATTGAATCACAGGGAAAATGGTAAGAGAAACACACAAAGAGCAGAATGTCAAAAAAGTGTGTGTCAATTGAGACCGTCCCTCTTAGTTTTTCAGGAACCTCCCATGAGTACTTTACACTTTGTTTATGATTAGTCAAATTCATGTCACATGACCACTCCTATCTGCAGAAGAGTTGAAAGTACGAAGTGTTTAAAGGTGGAAAAATGTCACAGTTGTTAGCAAAAGAGAGGAGCAATGCAAATACTTGCTATCATAGCAGCAGCTATGGAATAAGTGTATTAATTATTCACTTAAGTGTATTAATTATTGAGCCCTCATTCTACTTATTCATAAAAAGACCCACTTTTTTAAAAGGCTACTAAAATCTCAGTGAGAAAACAAACCACCCAATTTTAAAATAAGCAAAAGATCTGAATAGATGCTTCATCAAAGCAGAGATGACAAGATGCAGATGGCAAGTGGGCATGTGCTCCACAGCATATGCCATTAGGACATTAAAGTAAAACAAGAATGGGAAAGCACAACATTCAAAATGACAAAAGTGCAAAAAATAACACCATCAAATGCTGACAAGGATGCAGAGCAACAGGAATGCTTGCTCCCTGCTGCTGGGAATGTGAAATGGAACCATCTTGGAAGAGAGCCTGGCAGTTTTGTGCAGTTAAGCACAGTCTTCCCATAGGATTCAGTAATCACACTTTTAAGAATTAACCTACTTGAGATGAAAACTATGTCTGCACAAATCCTATACCTGAATGTTTATTCATAATCACCAAACACTAGTAAAAACTAAGATGTCCTTCACCAGATGAACAGATGCACACACCGTGGTACCTACTCTACTCACAGTGGAATAGTTTTCAGCAATAAAAGAGAAATGAGCTATCAAGCCACAAAAAGACATGGAAGAAACTTAGGTGTTTAGAGCTAAATGAGAGAATTCAGTTTGAAAAGGCTACATGTTGCGTGGTTCTGCATCTGTGACATACTAGAAATGGTAAAAATACGATGATAAAATGGTCAGTTTTTGCTAGGACTCAGAGGAAGAGAAGAAGAGAATAAGAAATTAATGGAATCCAGGATTTTTAGGGTCATACAAGTACTCTGTGTGATGCTGTAGGGTGGATATGCATCATTCATCATAACCCATTGAATAGGACTGGGGATTTAGCTCAGTGGTTCC
>PVIR01025796.1:0-24535 GCA_004026965.1 Petromus typicus | reverse complement strand
AAAGCAGATGACAACTTATAGGAAGCAAGACCTCAACAAAATCTGAATGCTCTGAACTGCTTGACCCCCACAGATTAATCTTGTCTTACGAAGCTGTTTCTTCATCCTTCTCTTATCAATTTACACGCACTTTTGTATCAGTCATTGCAGGCAACATTTTCACCCTCATCTTCAAGAAACTTTAAAACATTACCAATCAGGATCAGATTGCAGCGTGAATATTTGTAGTTGTCTTAAAACTTTGCTTTTTTCTGTCGATGTCTGTGATTAGGGAGTGGCTGCATTATTTCACAGGGGAACCGAAATAAAGAGATGGAGACAAAAATCGGCTATATTCTCAGTGACGGAAGAGAAGCTAAGAAGTAGAGATACTGTTAGGATCCAAGAAACAGATTAGCAAGTACTGAGAAAGGCAAACTTACAATGAGTTTTCAGGCGCATTTGACTTTATCTTGTATGTCTTTTCTAGGCTTTCCTAAAAGTAAAATTGGTATTCCCAGGTTTTTGAGTGCTTTCTCGACTAGAAGGTCAATAGGACTTCACTGGTAATGTTAAGTTAATGGAATGCCGTCACACACAGGTAACAAATACCTCCAGTAATTAGATTGCAGAGCACTAAACAAAATCAAGAGCCTGCAAACATTTGGAGGACAAAGTATAAATACCTAAGTGTACAGAAAGATTATATGTTACCTTCCCAACTTCTAATTTAAAAGTGCTGGGAAAGAACCTGTGAACATTTCATTTTTAAAATTTGTCAAAATGGTGCTATTGACTCCTTAATACTGATATGGTACAATATTTTTAGGTAAGTATACTGTCTGGCCTGACCATAATGTAAATAGGGAAAATGTTTGCTTTTTAAGCTACCATGTTCTTTTAGTAACTGTGCTGACTGACCAGAGAGTTCTCAGTTTCTACAGAAGAGATGAGATCACCATTGGTTCCCCCATCACCCTAGGCTGGGCCAGATAATCCGGGAATTCCCTGTCGCTTCTTGGATTCATGTCGAACCATCTAATTCAATGATTAAATATGTTCGAAGATGTTTCCTGGGAACTTGAAAGGTTTTGTGACATGAGTCAAAATGGACACTGGTAGGCTAATTGTAGAAATGTACCTTAGTGAAGGACAGTGTTACTCTGTATAACTTGACTCAGACTGTCACAATATGCCAAAAGAAGCTTATGCCTTGCTACTGAGAAATTTGAAAAAGATTTGCATGTGCAGTATGATAATAAACTGTCTAGAAGCCCAAAATTGTGTGCATTTTGTGATTTGAAATGTTACAATTTGAGAAAAACACAGTGGACATTTTCTTTATGTTTCTATTACACAGCTTTCTCTCTGTCAGGTAGTTAGATTTTGAGAACTTTTTAACACTGAGTGCCCAAGTATGTATTTTGTATAGAGTAAAATTACAAAACCATTAAAAAGGGGGAACTTAAGGGGCCAGGGATTTAGCTCAGTGGTTCCGGCGCCTGTCTTGCAAGTGTAAGGACCCGGGTTCGATCCCGGTAACCACATACTATACTGGGTGTGGAGACTCACACCCAGCAGCAATCGGTACCCATACTACAGGGCCAGGCATGGTGGCTCACGCCTGTAATTCCAGCACTCGGGAGGCAGAGGCAGGAGGATTGCTGTGATGTAAGTTGGAAGCTGAGCTCAGGGCCAGCCTGAACCACAAAAACGAGACCCTGCCTCAAAAAACCTAATGAAAAAAAAAGGGAACCTTAAGAGCCTGTTTTAGTTAGAGAGATATTATACCCAGAAAGGTAATAACTCACCTCCGTCTGCAGTGGCTGAGCACAGACCAGGCCCGCCCATTTCTCAATCTGATTCTCTCACCATTGGGAGTCAGTTCACCGAACACAACTGTAACAATGCATGTACAAACTGATTTGTCATTATAAAAGTGTGGAAATGCCGAAAATTAGAAAATTACCATACTTTCCAAAAGCAACCACTGTCTTCTCTAGCATTAGTTTAATTGATTTTATAAATTTGTAAATCAATTGTGGTACCAACTAATAATTCTATCACATGCATTTTTGAGTAACCTCTACAAATACATACATTTATAATGGCTGCGTTGTAATCAGGTCTCAATATCCTTTTCTGTTTCTATCCTAAATCACAGTGCTAATGTGTAATTATTAATGTGAATGATATGCAAGATTGTTTCAAAATACCACTTTTAAACCTACAAGAACTGAGACTGGGAGAGGAAAAAAATCCTTCTGATTTTTGTTTGTGTTGTTATCATTGTTGTTAAGACTACACTCTTCATGGGGAATTGGTACATGTACATAACACATCTCAATGTTTTATTCAGCCTTTGCTCTCTCCTTCCTCTCCTCTCCCTCCATCTCTTGGTATCCTTCCCTTCTGCAAAAGACCTATATCCGTATTTCCTGTTATGTTCTACTTTCCTGTTTATTTGTATTTAGGGTTTCTCATGTAAGAGACATCATGTGAATATTTAAGCGGACCCATCTGAAACCAGCCTGATGTGTACAAAGCTTGAGCTCGACCACTCAGTAAATTAGTATTTTGTGTGAAACACGTGAGGGACGAGGAATGACATGCCGGCAAGTTCCCCTCAGGAATGCAGTTTGCTCCCTTGCAAGATGTCCATACTCTCAGCTCTGCTAGACAAAGATCACTCATGGATACAATTCAGGGAAATGCTGAAAATAACCAAAACCTCTCCTATCAGCAAATTAATTTTTGCTGACATGAAACATTTTATTTCAATTTGAGTTTATACAACTTCTGAATTACTTTAATTTAAAAAAATCATTTGATTTCTTCTTAAGTGTCACCAAAGCAAACCTAAGTAGGATAGTAAAGAACACTATGAAGAAAATGCTGTTTAGAACTGCACCTCTGCTACCGCCATATTTTTATCACAGAACTCTGTACTTCTCCAAACACCTGTGCAGCTGGTTAAAGAGCATGGATCTACCCTCTGAAATACATTTGTGCTTCACATTTTGAGAGCTGTCATCTCTCAGCTGTGAAATCCTCCCATAAGAACCCTTTACTCCAAGCAGTAAGATGAGAATAATACATAGGTTGTTCCTGCTGGATGCCAGTGACACCAGCTATTAACTAACAATCTACAGGGAAAAGAGCTCCATCATTTTACTGCCTCACTGAAGGTGAAGCCATATTGCATCTGCCATTAAGATGCGTTGAAGCAGTATTTCCTGAAGACACCAAATGACTGTTTTGCATTTCCACTTTAGGAAGCATATCACTTTCCTACAGGACACCCTTCCATGTATTTCCCAAGGCTCCTCCTGGGGGTGGTGCTGTGGCTGGCCATCTCATCATGATCAGCCTGCTCTCCAAGAGGCTGAAAATCCTCTTTCCAGACATCTTTAGTTATGGGGTCGTGTGATTCACACTAGGAGAAAACTGGTGGAAACTTCAGGAAAAGCTTGTTCTGCCCTGATAAAAGCAAGAGTGTCATCCTTTAACCTTTGTCATCTCATCTTGAAAATCTGTGAGACTTCCAGGGCTAGACAGTTATCACTACAAAGAAAAGTTCAGTACAACTGTAGAAACACTGGCCCTGTCATGCTTTGGCTGAAAACATTAATGATTACTGGCATCCATATGTCTTAGTCAATTCTGGTGGCTATTCTGCCCTACCTGAATGCTTCATAAGCAGAAACTCACTTCAGACATTTCTAGAGGAGGTCCAAGATCCAGGTGCCTGGAGGTTTGGTGTTTTGTTAGGCTGCACTTCCTCAGACATGTCGTTCTCACTGTATTCTTACATGGCAGAAGGAGCAGAATCTTATTTGGGCCTCTTTGATACAGGCACTAAATATACTCATGTGGGCGACACAGCCACCTCCTCGAGCCCCTCCTACAGCCCTCATCTTGGGAGTTAGGATTTTGACACATAAACTTCCAAATGAGATGATCCATTGACTCCTGAACAACTTAGCACAACTATTTGAACATGTGTACAGTGAGCCTTGCCTGTGCTACTGTAGTAAGGACAGAATACATTCATTTATCCAGGCTACACAACAGCTGGTTTGGATTTGCCTGTCCCCTAGAGGTTCATGTGGAAAAGGCTTAGTCCCAGGGCGGTGATAGTTTTTGGAAGGAAGTGCCTAGCGGGAGGGCCACAGGTACCAGGGACATGCCCTTAAAAGGAATTGTGAGATTCTGGTCTCTTCTTCCATTTCTTAACTCCAAAAGGAAGCAGGTATCTCTGTCGTATACTCTCATCATGACCTGGTGCCTCAGGAGAGGATCAAGCAGGGAGCCACCTGACGCTGGACCAGAACTTTCAGAACTGTGAGCCAACATCAACTATTTCTCCTTAGAAGTTAACTATTCGGGTAATTTCTTGTAATAGTGCAAAGATGACTAATACAAAAGCAAACAGATTCAGCAGAGTTATGGTGAATATGTTACGAGATATTGACGAGAGGTGAAGATGTGTTGCTAAATATTTTTTCTAAGTTCATATTCTCTTTTTATGGTTTGTTACATTTTTTTTAAATTTACATACATTAAACATTTAGTAAATAAATATTTGGTTAGTTCTTAAATTGAAAGTAATGTACACAAACAAAAATCCATGCAATTACAAGTGTCTAGAAATCTTTAATCTGATATTCCATAGCAATTAAAAAATATAGATTTTATTTATATGAATACATGCTCTTGTTAAATATTCTTAGATTTATATATTGGTTCATAAAAATTATAAACTTAAAGAATAATACCTATATAGAGTATAGCTTTTTCTGAATTGTAAGAGATGAATTTAATACTTAGCAATATATATATAAGATCTTTGGAAACAATACACTGAAAAGAAATTGCAGTTTCCATCTCTGATAGTAATCTCAGGTTCCTTCTCTGCTCTGGGCTCATCCTTCCCCACTTCCAGATGTTGAAGATCAACTAGAGGCTGGAATGTAGCTCAGTGCTCAGTGGAGAGTACTGCAGGAGCCCTAGGTTTGACTCATAGTGTCACAAAGAAGAAAGTGGAGAAGACAAAGATGGCAGATACACTGGACAAGTAAACATACCAGTTTTAATGGGAAGCTGGGCAGGTCCAGGTTTCCATTCCCTTTCCTTGCTTTTGTCAATTTATCTACTTTTTGAAAAAGCTACAATATCCAGTAATTAAAAGAAATTGATTTAACACCTGATCCTATGCATGGCAGGTAAACAGGTGGAATTTATTTACATGAAAGGGAATTTACTCAGACCTAAAAGCTCCATAGACAATTAGGGCCTTAAATTTTGCAATACTCCTCTATCTTTCCCAGAGACAATCCAGTTACTGAGTTTTTAGCTTGAAATGTTAATTTAATTTAACCTGAGTGTCAATTGAAATCTTTCAATTAGAACAGAAAGGAAGAGGAGAGAAAGGGAAAAGAGAAAATTCTATTAATTGGGACATAATGTACAATTTCAAATACATCCAATCTCAAGGAACACTGAAATGAAGAGACATTCTAACATTTATAATATTGCTAATACTCTACCAGTTTATACTGTAAATACCTACAGAACATTAAATTCTCATAAGCACTTTTATTTAATCATGACCTTTCAGCATACATGAATATTTCATATTATACGAAGCCTGTTTCCCTCAAAATATAGCTATGTGTTGAAAACAGTACTAAATATTTCCTGTACACACAAGTTTCTAGAACATCCTAGCTATAAATGACACAAAATAACGACCATATAATAATAAAACTTTATTATTTCACTTCAACTGCTCTATTAAAAGTTATTTATCTGTAAAAGAAAATATTTTGAGAAAATAATTTTTATTTTATTGGAAGTCCTACTTAGCACTGAGAGCTCTAGAGACTAGAAGAGAGTAATTCCATGAAATTCTCTACTTCATCTTACAGCAAGACAAATTAATACATGTACTATGAAACCATACAATTCATTATAGCAATTACTGACCTCATGTTGCTAAGTACTTAAAATACAGTCTGCTCAAATTAGCAAAATACATAGTAGATATCAAAGAATTACTATAAAAGAAGAATATAAGCTATCTCAATAAATTTTTACATCAATTACATGTTGAAATGATACTATTTTGGATATCATTTAAATAAAACCATACAACTAATTTCAGTTGTTTATATTTTGCAAAGTAGGTGCTTGAATATTATAAATCACATACATGGTTCCTATTAATTTTCTGCCCTATACCACTGCTATAGAAATAGTAGATTCAGTTATATGCAATATCAATCCCACATTGCACCGTTGAATTTTTATATTATGATGTCTCACATATGACAACTTTCCAGTATATACTTCTATTGTTTTTTGTTTTTTTGAGATTAGTTCTCTTTGTAGTTAAGGCTGGCCCTGAGCTCACTCTGTAGACCAGGTGAGCCTCAAACTCACAGCAATCCTCCTGCCTCTGCCTCCCGAGTGCTGCTGGGATTACAGACATGAGCCACCATGCCCAGCTATACTTCTATTCTTAAAAAACAAAACCAAAGAAGACCCACTATCATCACTGTCACAAGTGGAACACTGTTAACATTTCACCCTCCTACAGAAATAGAATGTATTCCTCAATGAATGAAGGAGTAGAGATGAAGAGAAGACTACTATTTAGCAGTTCCACTGGTCACTCTAAATTAAATTTTATTTTTTTACTGCATAAAAAAATAACAGAAATCCAGCAATTCAGAAGTTATGGTCAACTTAGAAATGAGTATTAGTTGGTTAATAAAGGACAACTAAGAATACAGAATCTTGTACATTACTCTGTCAGATCTTGAATATTATTTTTCAGCCTGATGCTGCCAATTTTTTTCTTTGAATGTAGCAAAGTAATAAAAACAAAACGGCTTCATTTTTTTCCCACCTCATCAAAATGAGTTTAAAAATATTCTTTACATTCAAGAAAACATTCAAGTTAAATACAGATCAAACATTCATAAACCTGAACTACTATGTCTTTTTATGCCTTTTTGTAGGATGCCTGCACATAACTACTTCCAGGGCTCATTTTTATCATTAGTCAAACGAAGAAGATGATGAAAAAGAAGAAGAAGAAAAATATAATTAAGGGGAAGGGAAAGGGAAAGAAGAGGAAGAAGAAGAGAAGGAGGAAGAGGAGGAGGAGGAAAAGGAGGAAACAAGAAAGAAAAAGGAAAACTGCAATGATGGAAACAGTAACATACAAAGAACTGACACTCTGAGAACTGAGACAGATCCCAGGACATGTGTATGTACACAACATATACACATACAAATGTATAATGCTTTCCCAGGACACACTGAGTTGCCTCAGATTCTCACTTCAGAAAATAAAGTACATGGATTAACTCAAGAACCAAATAATGATTTGGAAGGTTAAAACCACTAAGCATTGTTCATCTGAGGCAGCCATAAAATCAAGGGACTAAATCTAAAAATGTGCTTTTATAATTCCAGATTAAAGTTATGTCACAAAGGTGAATGTTTATGACATAGTTTGCGATGTTTTCTGAGTTGAAAGACACTTTCAGAACTGAAACATATCAGAACATTCACTAACTGGGGTCTCCATTGCTGACCACAGTTCACCAGAATCTGTGTTCAGCCCAGATGACTGCTTCATCGCTGTGGTGTCCCCCAGTGCCAATGTGGTGAAGTACTGTCCTATCATATTCATGCATATATGCTCTCAGGACTCCCAAAATCAACACAATAAATAACAAATATTATTTCTGAAGATATTACAAAAGAATAGTATCCAGATATCAAAACTAAACTATATCTGAATTGCATCTGTACTTACATCTATTCTCATTTTTTATATTTTCAATAGCTATAGTGCAAGTCAATTGACATTGAATTTCACCTTTATAAAATAAAAAGGACTCTCCTTTTACATAAGACACTGACAAACATAGAACAAATTAAAAGTAAAGCAGTAACATGTACCTTCAAAAATGTGACACTTGTATAAAATGTTCAGGAAGCTCTACAAGAGCAAACATAAAGAGATCGAGGCTTGTGCTTTCTCTAATATCCAAATAACTTACATACTCATGGGGCACCATTTCATTTGCTGAGTCTAGGCCAAAGAACTCCTCTCTATTTTATGGATTTCTGTCCTATCTCCATTCGTAAACACACTGCCCTACCAAATAACATGTAAAGAAAAGTTTAAGAACATTGAAGTGCTCTCCCCCAAGGAGCTATGTACTTTAGATAGGAATAAAATACTATACTACTAAACTGAAAACATCTCACATGTTTCTACAGGATATACACAAATAGGAATTGATGATTTTTACAGGCCACAAAATAAAGGAAAGAGCTGATTTCAGGGGCACAGTATAAGTCTGAACACATTAGACTTTTTGCAAGGCTCTCCGTAAATCACCATAGAAGTTGGTTAAGGTACTGGCCATAGCGGTGTCCACCGCAGACTGAGGAATCATTCCACGTAGATCTGTCTGAATGTAGCCTGTCAACAGACTCTGGTTTGGATTGTCTTTAAGTGGAACACAAAACCAGCCACAGGGATAATTAAATCCACGGACAAACTCCGGTCTCTTTTCATTCCAGTCAAGACTTATTCCTACAAGGAAAATTGAAAATAATACTGTTAATAGCAGTGACTGACTTTGTCTTCAACTCTTGTTTAAAAAGATTAACATTTCTTGCTTCAATATTTTTACTCATAGCCCCATAAATGAAAATTAAGCTGTACTAGTCACCACAACAAAACAAAAAAGATAATTACCATGGAGAATGTGGACAAGAGTATGGCAGATAGATAACAGGGAAAGTTCTAATCCCTTCAGGATAAATAAGCTGCATCATGCTATCTTGATAAATCTTGTAACCTCTTTGGAAAGACTAGATCTTGGTGACAGCAGAGTGACAATAATCACATCTGTGGTCAAACCCAACATCGGTACTGGCTCATTATGAACAAAAGTAGATGTTTACCCACAACTGTAAAACTAGGGGTGTACTACATAAAAAATTAATTTATGTAAATATCTCGGAAAACAAGAGTCATCCAATGGCAATAATTTTTATCTTCAATAATATTTCACAGCTCAAGGAATAAAACATTCTTATATCCAATTAGATCTATCCATCGATCCATATGTCTGTCTATCTATCTATCTATCTATCTATCATTTATCTGCGTACCTATACTAAGAATCTCTTTTCTAAGAATGGCTTAGAAGGTGGATCCAGTTACGGGATCCTTTTCTCAGAAGAAGTCATGTAATCCATTTCTGTTACTTGTCACCTAGAAAACGTTAATGAAAAACTAGAAACAAAACCTTGTGAAAAATATTTCAAATCTCTTTTTAAATTGTTATTTCATTCTCTAGAGTTTAACATTTAAAAAAGAAAATCTTTTTTTTTTTTTGAGAAAGGGTCTCGCTTTGTAGTTCAGGCTGGCCCTGAGCTCAGCCTCAAACTCACATCACAGCAATCCTCCTGCCTCTGCCTCCTGAGTGCTGGGATTACAGGTGTGAGCCACCACGCCTAGCACTGGTATGTGGTGCTGACTGCTTCTGGGTATGAGTCTCCACACCCAGTATTGTATGTGGTTACCAAGGATCACTTGCAAGACAGGCACCAGAACCACTGAGCTAAATCCCCGGCCCTAAAAAAGAAAATCTGGATAATAACTATGCAGGTCAATACCATCTCTACAGAAAAAAAATACCAGACTGGAAAATGCCAAACATCTAAACCAAACTGAGAAAATGTCCAAGGATTTAAGATTATTACCACAGGATAAAAGTCCTTCTTTGTAGCCCACAGTGTAGGAGAAATCAACGAACTCTCTTGGAGAAATTATATCCCACAGCTGGCCTGCAGTGGTATAACGCATCACACAGCAATTCTGAAGAAGAGATCAATTAAGGTAAGTGTTACTTCTGCAGGAAACACTCATGTGGGTATAGGCATCATAAATTAATCTCTTAGCAAAAAATAATACTTAAAAGGTTTCATTTTTGTCCTAGTTATTACAGTGATTCTAGATCTAGAGAATAGTCTCTATTCTAAATCTCACTTCTGTTTACGGCCAGACCACCCTGAAAGTGCCCGATCTTGTCTCAATCTCACTGCTCTTAGATGGACATGAAGATGACAGATAATCAAAACATTGGGATGACAAGTCACTCAGGATCCCAACCTTTACTTAGAAATTAATATTGAGGGGCCGGGGAGTTAGCTCAGTGGTTCTGGCGCCTGTCTTGTAAGCACAAGGGCCCGGGTTCGATTCCCCGGTAACCACATACCATACTGGGCGTGGAGACTCACCCCAGCAGCAATCTGTACCACATACCACAGTGCCGGGCGTGGTGACTCACGCCTGTAATCCTAGCACTAGGGAGGCAGAGGCAGGAGGATTGCTGTGATGTGAGTTTGAGGCTGAGCTCAGGGCCAGCCTGAACCACAAAGCGAGACTCTGTCTCAAAAAACCTTAAAAAAAAAAAGAAAGAAATTAATATTGAATTCCGTTATTACAGACTATAATCCTACATCATACAGATTTCATGGAATTAGAGTGCGGATTATCTTACAGTGTTCAAGATAAAAATCCACAAGAACTTTGATGGTGGTATTTTTAGAATTTTAGATTTCTAGAACCTTAACTAAAGTTTTACAATTAAAAATGTTGAAGATTTTCCTATGCAGCTAGGGTAAAGCTATTATGGGGAAAAAAAATCATTAATATGTAGAAATTCTAGCTTTTTAAGAGACAGCACATAATTCCCCGGTGGTACCGTCGCCATGACTACTATTCTCAAAGCAATGAACACAAGTGAATATAAATACTCATGCTCACACACATGCACTTGCGCTTTCTCACTCTCACACACGCACACAGAGATATCTAAATTATTGATTCTAAACAGATACCTCTTCAAAGTGCTTCAGAATATCCAATGAAGTCATTAGGCGGTCCCAATCCAAACGGAAGGGCCCAGGGCGTATATGGTCTATGACAGCATTGACAACATCATCCACAACACCTTGGGCTTTGTAGCTGAGAAAAAAAAAAAAAACCAAACACCATTAGAATGGAAAATTTCAGCATGTCCTCTGAGTTCATAGCTAAGTAGGAAAAAGAGTCAAAATTAATGAAAATGCTCTTTGTGCTGAGAAGTGAAGGCCGTCCTTTGTGTGACTGAGGGCACAGCAAAGCCTTTTCCTGCTAGAAGATGTGATCAAAAATTCAGTGAATGGTGAAATTTTTAAAAATTTTAAATTTTAAATTTTAAATTTTTACCATAGTGAAAAAACACATGGCATTAGACTCCTTCAGAACACCTCCTTCCCCTGTGCAAACTTATCTCATCATTCTTACCACTTTGTGAAGCACTTCCAGAAGTAACATTTCATGTCACTGGTTGTGCTCTCTAGGCTGCCTCCATTTCCTGAACTGATTCAAAATATTTACCTTTTACCATTATTTTCACATTAGGGAAAAGCCAGAAGTTGCACTGTGCCAGATCTAATGGATAAAGTCCATGAGGACATATCTTAGATCTGCCATTCCACTGGATGGCATCTGGTAGTGACATTCGCTGTATTTCTTTAATCACACCTTGTAAAGATTTCCAGAAATGCTCAGAAGTAGGAAGAACAATGGGATAAATATGCTCAAAACGAGGGAGGAATATTTTGAGGGGAATTAATGGTGATGTGTCTTTTATAGCAATTTTTTAAAACTTTCACTGCATATTTTGGTTACCCCTTGCAAAGACAAAAGCAGTCTACAGAATACTACAATACATCCATTTATTTTGTGCATTTTCTCTCTCCTCAATTATCATATTATATATATATATATATATATATATATATATGCATGTATGTATAAAAATTTTTATGACCCGATTTAACTTTTTATTAGGTCTAGAAAAACAGGACAATAGAACAGAACACTGAGGGACTGGCTCCTAAATATAGGAAAAGTTGGCATATGTCAAAGGGGCCATTACATAACTGCACTATTACATAAAAGGTGCAGGTTCAATGGTTAGCATTATGGAGAAAATAAAACCTATGCCCTCACTTTACACAATTCAGAACAATTCCAGATAGGGTAAATATCTCTGTGCAAAAGGTAAACCTTTAAAACTTTAAGAAAAATATACACAAGACTACATTTTTGTAATATCAGAATACAAAAGGTTTTCTTCAACACATAAGACATACAAAAATATAAATAATACAAATGATTAGTTATAATTTAAAATATGCATATTATATATTTAAAAATAAGCAATTTTGGAAATGCCTTGCAGACTAGGAGAAGATGAGCCAACGACAAAAAGACAATCCAAAGAAAAGCTGGCTAAAGACATTATAAGACTGACCTCAAATGTGAATAAATAGTACACAAGATGCACAATCGCACTCGTAATCAAATACATGCTAACAAGATACCTCCTCATTCCTGCCCTCAGATGGCAACAATTCAAAATTTGATATGGAGGAGGATGAAAACTCCTAAACTGCTTGTTACTTTAGAGCGAGAACTAGTAATATCTACTAAAGTTGGACGGTATTCATCCCAAAGACCAAGAGAAAACCGCCTGTGTGAAGAGAAAACGTGAATTTACAATGGAGAAACACTCTACAGGAATATCCACAATGTAAACACCTATCAATAAGCAAATGTAAACATATTATGGTACATTCATATAGAAGAAAAAGGAGAGAGCTATATGTGATAATGTGCCTAATCTTAAGAAAATAATACTGAATCAAAAAGTTATTATAAAAGGCAAATTACACAAAATTTTAAAAAAGCGTATCAGCTAGGGCTAGGGATATAGCTCAGTGGTTCCGGCGCCTGTCTTGCAAGCACAAAGGCCTGGGTTCGATCCCCGGTAACCACATACCATACTGGGCGTGGAGACTCACCCCAGCAGCAGTCAGTACCACATACCACAATGCCGGGTGTGGTGGCTCACACCTGTAATCCCAGCACTCAGGAGGCAGAGGCAGGAGGATTGCTGTGATGTGAACTGGAGGCTGAGCTCAGGGCCGGCCTGAACCACAAAGTGAGACCCTGTCTCAAAAAATCCTAAAAAAAAAAAACAAGCACCATTTCTCTTTCAAGGCTCAATTCAGATCTTTGCCCTTCTATGAAGTCTCTTCAAATCTTCAAAGATAGTTCTCCCTTGACACTTCACATCTTCCATCTCACTGGAATTACTGCTCTAAAAGATTTTCAACTGTTTGTAATGCTTCATCCACCTCTAGTTTCCCTATCCTTGTCATAAACATTGTGCAGCCTATCTTTATGAAATGTTATCTTTGGTCTTACACATCAGAACATTTTCTATATATTAAGTGGGGCCAGAAGGTTTATTTTTAAAAAGGGATAAGTCTTAAAGATGTGTACATTTTACTCCAATTACACAAGGCAAATGTTGCCATTGGCTTTAAAACACACTGTTCTGTTATAGGTATAATTCATGCTAAATTATAAGCAAAGATAAAAACAGCAAAATAAAAACCACTCGCCATACTATTTACAGTTGAATATTTGGTCTTAAGTAAAATCCAAATCTTACTGGCATTAATCATATATATATATATATATATATATATATATATATATATATATATATATACACACACAATATGTGTGTATATATGTATACACACGCGCGCGCACACACACACACACACACACACACATATGGTTTAGCAAGGTCTTAAAAACTGAGCAGAACTGATAATTTACTTACAGATAGCCATGAAATTCTTCTGAGGGTTTTCTCCAAACTGTTACATCTTTCTAGAAAAACAAAATCATTATATAATAATTACATACATGGAACCTTGTACACAAAACCAACAATTTTTAAGTCTAGAACACTTGTTTATGTGTTAAAGTAAAATTTTAAGGTTATCTATGTCATCAAGTGATACACATTTGAGTTTCTTCTATAGTACACTGTATTAAAATTACAGACCTCCAGAAAAGATTTACAATCGCTCAATGAAACAAACATTACAAGCTTCAGTGATGGGACTATCTCAGTGGCCATTATTATTTGCTTCATTCCAGTCTTATCTATTTACATTCAAACTATGCCACTGGAACTTTAAATATCTCATTCTCAAACCGTTCATATCTTTTCAAAAGTTAAATTGTTCCCATGCATTATGACTATATTATATTGACTTAGTCCCTAAATTTTTTTCCCAAGTCATTTCCCTAGTAATTCTGAAAATTAGAATAACAAGAGCATTAGAGCTCCCACATAGTAGAGACTTCTAGACCGTGACAGCACTCAGTCTTGCAACAGCCTGGGTAACTCACGTTGGTAAAGAGGAGCTGGCACCCTCAGTACTTCGTGTTACATAACACATGCAAAACTATGCCAAATGATCAATTGCTACAGCTCTTTCAACTGGTAACGATACATTTTATATATTGACCCAAAATGCACTTTAGGCTCTAATTGCTATGAGTCTGTTTATCATGTCTAATATTTAAAGAGCTATAGAAAGCAGTACAGTTTTACTACTGAAATGCTTTTCCCTCTCCAAAGTAATCCATCAACCCTATTTGCACAATAATCTACCTTGTATATCCATAGCCTCTTGTCTATATTTTGTCATACCATTTTGGAAATTAGTAGAGTGCATTAGCACATATATCTTTAGTTCTAACACTCTGGAAGGATAAGGCAGGAGGATTTTAAGTTTGAGCTCATCCTGGGCAACTCTGCAATTTAGCAAGGCCCTGTCTTTAAAAATTAAAAAAAAAAAAAAGGCGTGGGATTATAGCTCAATATATAGGCCCCAAGTTGAATCCCCATTACCACATAAAAAAGAATAAGGAGAGGGAAACTGTCAACAACCAAGTGACTGGATAGTCCCAAAACATAAGCAATAGGTAACTGAACAAATTTACCGTTTTCTTTGCAACTCGCCACTTGTCATCCTCAATGTTATGGTACAGGATTAGAGTGTTTTTAAGTTTAGTTGAAAAAGAAGAAACATCAGGCAGGTCTTCCATTTCTTTCTTTCTGTTACAGAGATCAAGGTTAACATCAACAAATACTGCGATTTGATGCCATAAACCACTATGTCCAAATCTGGCTTCACAATACATTTTGCTGGGGGAGCTATAAAAGATACCTATCACCCTACCCTAAGTGAAGTAGTCAGACTTTCTAAGAGTAGCAAAATAGCCCAAGTGTTTTTCTAAAAGCTCCCATTGACTGCTGGTCAGGGATAGTATTCAAGCTTTATTTGATTTATTTAAAATACTCATACAAAATAATAAAAGGGGAGATCAATGGATGGAGAGAGTACAATATCTCTTATCTGTATGCTGTTAATACTCAAGTATTGACCTCTAATTGCCGTCTGTGTGGTGAATTCCAAAGTTCCTGCTCCTGAAGCCTACTTCAATTCTATTCATCCCAAGTTGCCTCCATCTGCCATGGAGTAACAATTTACTATTAGTGATCATTGATCCCAGGATCAACTAGTCTCTTAATGGCTATCCTGGGAATAATTAGAGGAACAGGAATCGGGATAGGAACTCTAGGATCACTTTCAGAGTTCACCGAGCTGTGAACAGAAGTCACAGTGGTACTCAAACCTCTGACCAACTTGCAAGATCAAGTAGACTCCGCGGCTTTAGTCATTCTCCAAAACCACGGAGGCCTCGATCTCCTGACTACTTCACAGGGCACGGTACGGGCTCTACTCCAAGAACGATGCTCCTTTTTACACCGACAAATCTGGTCCCATCAGAGATAGGACAAGAATCTGTACTTATGTAATGTGACTAATATCTGAAGAATTTATGTATCCTAACTGTTTAATTTTCCATTATTAAATTAACAGTTTTCACATATGTGAATAATTTCAATTTCACATGTCACAGACTTTCTCTAACACACGCAAACCAAAGCCCTGTAAATGAAATTTTATTACACCCAAATTCTGGCATATGTTTGTTTTTCAAGAGTAGTCAAAAGTTTAGCTTTTCAATTTTAGTTTTTAATCTCTAGTTTAGCTTTTCGAATCAGTTAAGTGCAGTAGTTTCTCACTTGTGAGACTGGCCTTTTCAGAGGGTCATTATTTAAAGAAATGCGACGTAGAATCATAGTTCTCCATAATCCTGTGCTTCGAGTGCTCAACTTGACTTAATAGTTTATAAAACTAAGACTTTCTATCCCGTTGAACACGTTTACATTTCAATGACATGAAAGCTTTAGAGTTCAAAGTAGTGTCCAAGTCCCTAACATTCAAGTCCCTAATGCTCTGTCTTTATTTAAAATAGTATTTTTTTACATTTATTATCTACCGTGCAGTTGACCGTTCTGGTGGCTTTACATTTCTTTTCACTCTCATAGCCACCTTCCATCCTGCCATTACCCCTACGGTGAGGGAAAAGGACCACTGGGCGCTAACGTCTCTTGTCCAAGAAAATACAACTAAATAAGCGATGCAGCCAAAATTCCAACACTCGTCTTCCGACTTCAGTCTAAAGGTCTAACTTGAAAAAGTGCTAGAGCTAATCGCAGCTTTGAAGTCTAAAGGTCAACGCTAAAAAAACGCCGAAATTTGATCACAGGCTGGAAAGGACAATCCATTAAAAAACAAAAAACCTTGACTTCACAATCAATTCCTTAACGTTTGCCTGGCTGCTGAGCCCGAATTTCTCTAACAGTCTCTTTCCAGTGCAAAAGACAGAGTGATTCACTGGGCTCACAGGAGCTCACACACATAGCAGCGGACTCGGAAGAAAGTGCACGGAAAAGGGCAGCTCTTGGACACCAACATCCTCCCCGCCGAAGCCTGGCTTGGGAGGCGATGCCCTCCGCTAAGGGCCAGGAGGCGCTGTGCCTCGCACAGATTAGGAGTTGAGGACCTTTTCAACGCCCGTCCTCAACTAAGGCAGGGAAACTGAGGCTAAACCAGCGCCAGAATCTTCAAAGTGATGAGCGGCACTGGGCGGCTTCCTCTCCCAGCCGCGGGCCCAGGGGGTGCACGCCCGCCGGACCAAGTCCGCGATCCCCAACCCCACCGCCGGGCGCTCCGTGCGCCTCCATCTCCTCTCCCGGACCCACGGCCGCCGCAGCTGCAAAGCAGTGCCCCCTCAGTACCTGAGGCTGAGGAGCAGATCCGGGAAACGCCAGATGCCAGTTTCGCCAACACACCTTCTTACGGTCCGCACAGTTTCTCGTCTGTTGCAGCAGCCAATGAGCGTTAAGTCGCTCCCGACAGCAGCCAATTGAAAGACAGCACACGTTTTAGGTCTTCCTAACCACACCTCCAGCCCCCGCCCCACGGCTCAGAGCCCTGCGCTCCGCAACCCTATTTGGCCGCTGTACGTCAGTTAGTTTGGATTGGCTAGCGCGGCCGTGTGGGAAGCCCTGATTGGCCGTGAGGAAATGGACCGATTCGGCGTGGGCTGGAAGTGGCTGGACCGCGCGGGAGTTCCCGCGGGGTGTGGGGCTATCCCTCGGCTCGCACTGGTGCGAATTTCCGTAGCCAATAAATTATGAAAGAACTTTGCAGGGAGAGTAGCGTGCTGGGAGAAATAAGGAGCCTAGGAGGAGTGAAGAATGACGGTGAGGGGCGTGCGGACTAAATTCCGCCGTCCTGAAGATCCTAAAGTCAGGAAAACTGCTCCTCCACCCCTACAGCTCCAGGGACAGAAGGTGACCGCGGGGAGGGTGACCGGCCTTCCGCTCCCGCCTGCCCTGGCTTAAACGTTGAGAGCGCCGGAGAGTAAAAGGCACCTACAGGTAGCTGCGGTCTAAGCTTGATCTTTGGCGAAAAGCTTTTCCTGTCGCCAGATAGGAGAGTTCAGAGGACCCACCTTGAAAAGAGAGTCCAAAGGGGGCCGTGACAGATGGATTCAGCAAACCAACAGCGCCCCAATTCTCCTCTGCTCAGAGATGAGAAACATTTCTTTGCAGTGGTTATGAAATTACCCAGCTGATGGGTTCTTGGAAGTTGTGACTCCCTAACGGAAGGCTGTTTGCAGATGTAATGAGGCAGGAAGGAAGAAATGGAACGCTACACCGTTTCCGATAGACATGCAGTGAGAATGAATAATGCGCGAAATTTTAAATTAGCCTCACGAAAAGAGTCACCAAACACCACATGCTAGTTGTTGGCCACTTAAAAACTAGTAATTCCTTACTTACAGATGGAAAGAATTCTGGGGGCGATACTAAGGATTAAACCCAGGGCCTTTGTACTGAGCTACATCTCTAGCTCTTAAAAATTTAATTTTATTATTATTATTACAACTACTATTACTATTTTGAGAGAAGAGTTTTTCAGATCTCAAAGTTCCACAGGCTGGGCTCAAATTTGAAATCCCTGTGTTTCAGCCTCCTACAGTCCTGAATTTACAGATGTGCACCACCTTACCTGGTGAATTATTTAGTTTTACGTGTGGAATAATAGACCGTGTGTGTGTGTGTGTGTGTGTGTGTGTGTGTGTGTACAGTGAGGCTCCGTGCACTTGCTACTTAATAGCTAATTATTTGTGGACCTTATTTAAATTGATAATATGAGATGGTTGAGAAAAAGTGCCTTGTATTAAATTTAACACTTTATATCCCAATGAATCCATAGACTAGACCTCTAAAGTAATTTTTTGTTTGTTTGTTTACTGATAAGAAGCTTTAGATAGGGGCCACCTCCAGGGACAATCCTGAGTTCAATCCCCGGCACAAAAGAGAGAGAGAGAGAAGACCAGTTCTTAGAAATACAGACTGTCCAGGTCCTGACCTACTGAACTAGATTCTGTACTTTACAAAGACACCTGGATGATTCATACACACATTACACCTTCAGGAGCACACCTAGAAACAGAAAAACATCCAGTGTGTATGGCTTGGAAGAACTCATATTGAGAAACTGTCCAAACCAACCACAGTGATCTCCAGATTCAATGCAGTCCCTATCCAAATACCAATGATGTTCTTCGCAAAACTAGCAAAACAATCCCCCTATTTAAAGAGCCACAAAAAACCTGAGTCGCCAAAGACATCTTGAACGAAAAGCATGAAACAGGAAACACTGCACTAACTGACTTCATGTTGTAAAGCTGAAGTAAGAAAGACAAGCTCTGTGTTGGCAGAAGTACAGATACTGAGATAAGACATACAAAACAAGAGAGCCTAGAAGTAAATCTAGGTATTAATACTAAATGATTTTCTAATAAAGGTGTTTACAGGAGAATGAACAACCTTTTTAGTAAATGATACTTTTAAAAAATCAATTATCTACTTGCAGAAGAATAAAATATGATCCCTAGTTACAGAAATCAACTCAAAATGGATTATTGTAATAATCCACTTGAGACCTGAAACTATGAAATGGGAGAAGAAAAGATAAGGGAAACACTTTACAATGTTGCAAGGGTTTTTCTTTAATGAGACTTGAAAAGCACAAGAAACAGAAGAAAAAACAGGGAAATGGGGTTGATTACATCACACTAAAAAGCTTCAACAAAGGAAACAATGGGAAAAGAGACAATTTACCTAGGAAAAGGGATAGTATTTGCAAATTAGTCAACAAGGAGTTGATATTTAGAATATATGAGGAATTCTAAAACTTTATTATAAAACAGAAAGCAAAGCAAATAGCTAAATGAAATTGGGCAGTGGATCCTTTGAAAAGACATTCCTTAAAAGAAGGTATGCAAATGGCCAGTGCCAACAAAATATGGTTCAAAAACATTGCTTAAAACTACTAACCATCCAGGCAATGAAAATCACATCCAACATGAGATGACAGCATACCCTAGTAAGAAAGGCCAAAGTCAGTATAAAAAGGAGTAGAGATAAGAAACACTGGTGAATTATAAGAAAATTCTTATACAGTACTGTGTTGCCAGCAATGTAACTAAGACAGATACTATGGAAAACAATATAACTGTTTCTCAAAAAATTCATGGATAATTACATGATCCAGAAATCTTACTATGGGACTATAACTTAGAGAAAGTTACATCACAAACAAATAACAAATGTTTGATGAGGTAGATTTATTTAACCTGATTATACAATGTAAGATGTATACGATCATCACATGGAACCCAATTATAGTACAATTTTCTGTTCCAATGTATCCGTTAAAGATACATTTAATTAAAAATTAGAAAGCAAAGAAAAATACATGTTTTAAAATAACTGAAATTCTTAGATGGAGAAAGACCCGAGCATAGTACAATAGGTAAATCAGTAAGTAAAGGAAAAGATGGAAAAAGAAAAGAAAGCCAAGTAACTATGATGAAGAAAAGGAGAGGAACCATCATTAAAGAATAAACTAGTAAGTTTTTATTAATTAATAAACTAAGCCTGGAAAAAAATGGTTACTACTTTAAGTCAACAATAATCGCAAAAACTGATACAAAAATAATTTAAAAGATTTTATACATCTAAAAATGAAAGCTTTGGAGGAGAAATTGCAGGAAAATTATTGAGCAAGAACCAGTCAGCATCTCCAAGCTTTGGAATCTGGACGCTGGAGAATAACGTGTGGAAAGTAAACCTGCCGAAGCCAGGAAACATGTGACAGGAAAATTAACACCAGCAGAACAATGAAGAGAGATGGTGTGGAAAAGGGAAAGGATAACCTGCACCTTCTTCCCAGCTCTTGGCTCGAAAGAAGGAGACCCAGTCTGGGGCCTCCACAGGCTTCGGGAAGAAAAGCAGTGGTAGAACAAACTGTCCAGGACTATGAGCAGAAATAGCTGGTGCGTGACCCCGAAGCAAGTGCCCACCATCCCCTGGAGAAAGTGTTCAGAGGCCATTCAGTACAGGCGGGTGATTTAAACCTGTTCATCAGAGCAGCCGTGGAGTGGCTTCCATTAGCGCCCCCGTGTTACATTCCCACAGGGAGTACCTGAGGGACAACCATGGGCAGGAGCTGCAGACAGTCGGCCTGCTAGGCCAGCCAGAGACCCAGCCCCTGGAGGGGTTTAAACGAACAGACCCAGAGCCCACCCCTGGCCAGAGGCTAGATTCGGGTCTGGATTTCAAAGTCCCAGAACTGGAACCCTCAGCCTAATCCTGTTGCTGGTGGCTCCACCCAGCGTGGATGTAGGGTCTGATTGCTTTGTTTATCTATTAGCATGTTTATCCATTAGCACAAAAATTCTGCATCCCACAAGAAAGCCACACCTTGGAAATCACAGATCAATTTCTTGTGTTTTTTTGTTTGTTTGTTTTTTGTTTTTGGTGAATGTGTACGTTGTTTTTGTGTTTGCTTTTGTTGTTGTTTTCCTCCTCTTCTTCCTTTCTTTTTCATCCATTCATTGGGGCATGAGAAATTTTCCATTGATCTTTCTTGCTCTTTTTCTATTATTCTTACTTTTATTTTTCATTTTCTCTTGTTCTCCTTTTTAATTTTTCCTCTCTATATAATTTCTCCCCCTTTGTATTTTATCTTCTATTTTCACCAGTTTTTCTTTTATCTTTACCTAATTCTATAAACAGCTTTCAACTCCCCACTAAGATCGTTTGTACCATTTCTTTCTTCCCCTCATATTATAGAGTTTAAGATTTCAAAGTTTTTGTCTTGCGTTTCTCCATTCCCGAGCTTCAGTAGTATAACCAAGAAAGCTTTGTAAAGCTTCTGATAGTTAGCTCTGTAAAATTATCACTGAAATCCTTTCAACAATAAGTGGAGATACAGTTTATATATTAGCTGTAAGTCAATACCTGGCTTGTCTTCATGCTTACTCCATACTTGGGGATATCTTCTCTAAGATTAGGAGTGGTACATGATAGGATCTTCTGGTGTGTTAATATCCAGTTGGTCTTGGCTCCGTAGCTGACTTACTTGATAATACCAGAGTTGCTTAATTGTTATTTGTCTGTGGGCCAACACACAGATTACCTTTGTGACATTAACAACACTGCGGTATATTCCAGAGAACTTGATGTTGGGCTGGCAACTGCACCCTTCTTTTCTAAATTAACCAAAGTGATCAGATCTTGGGGCTGTGGCAAGAGATTATAGCTAATCACAGCTAAAATACATCAGTGAAATGCAGCTAAAGAGATCTCTTTGACAGCATAGATCTCTATGATAATAAATTCATTCACAATCTCAACACAAGACAAACAGAAAATACCATTGAAACAGGAGAAGCCAAGACAACAAAATACCTCCCAAAGGTCAAGTAGACTGGATGATAAAGTCAACTTTACCTCTATTTGAGAAAAATTGGTACTATGATAAAGAAAAGTAGATCGATGGAAATTGTGAAGTCTATGAAGGACTGTCTCTTTTTCCATAGCCTGGTGAATAGGAAGAAGACTATATTTGTTGAATAGGGCACTAACTATAGTGTCAGCAGCTGCATTATACTTTTGGCTCTGCTATGAACCAATTAATAATAAAGGTAATGGAATTTATGCAGTTAGCTGTGAGTCCTAGACCTCCACGTGTTTGTCTATCATAACTCTACAAATATCAATATGAAAAGTAAAGTCATCTGGTTTTGTTTGTTTGTTTTTTGAGAGAGGTTCTTGTTTAGTAGTTCAGGCTGGCATTGAGTTCACTGTGTAGTCCAGGCAAGCCTCAAATTCATAGCAATCCTCCTGCCTCTGCCTCCTGAGTGCTAGGATTACACGCGTGAGCCACTATACATGGCACTATGGTATGTTGTACTGATTGCTGAGGGGTCTGAGTCACCATGCCAGGTATTGTATGTGGACACACACACACACACACACACACACACATCCAAGAACTCAGGACCTTGTGATTGCAAGACAAGTGCTGGAACCATTGAGCCCAAGTCATCTGTTTTTAAAGAAAAGATAAACACACCTAGTATATTGTAGCTTTTTAGAAAATTAAGCATTATGTAGGAAAAATACTTGATGAAGACAATCAAGTGATGGCACATTTTGACCATACGCATTTTCCACAATCAATTATGTGCTTTGGAGAAATATAGTGGGTATATAAGATGCAATTTGTCCTCTTACATTCTTGCCTAGGTTCTACAAGTGCCATAGTTACTTTGTTTTTTGTTGAGGCAAAATACCCAACACCTCCAAGTTAAAGGAGGAAAAGTTTAGTTACCATACTGTTTCTAAAGGTTTCAGACCATAATCAACTGGCTCCAAGGCAGAGTGGCATGGCAATGGGGAATTGCAGGGACAAACAGTTCATGGTGGGGAGAAGCTAGCAGAGCAACAAGGGACAACTGCAGTTCTTTTATCCCTAATACCTTACTTGAGCTACTTAAGGGCAGGTAGCGCCCATATCCTGAATCATACTGCTCTTTTTAGGAAACAAGGGAAGGGAATGTAACTAGAACTTTTACATTAAGTTCTAGTCTCCTGTGAGTCCATAGCATATGGTGAAATAATAATTGAACAGAAATAAGACTTAGAGAAGCTCAGCTTGAGTCTGACCTGTGCTACTCTGGGCAGCAAGACCTGGGACCCCAACGTGCCGTATCTTTTATTCCCCTAGATCCCAGCTGGCTACACCTTTGATTCTATACATTCTGAAGACCCAGGAAGCCAACAATAATCCTACAGAATTTATGTAGATGAAGATGCTGCAGGGCAGGGCAGATGTCAGCAATAGTCCTTGAAAAGTTAGGTAAGTCCGGGTACAGGTCTGCCCTGAAGCAGCACAGCATGTGGGACCATAAGTCCCTCAGGACCTACCAGAGGTGAAGACAAGAGTTAGGTCCAAAGTTTATTTGCAGGCAATTCTGATCTTGCAATTATTTGTCACAAATAGGATTGTTCCCAACAGTCTTGGATCCTAACAGTGCCCCTTACCAGTTCCAGCATCACATACTGCAGATCCAGCCACCTCTGAAAAGTCCCATCTATGACGTTGTGAGTCCTTGGGAGGACACAAGCCATAACAATAAGCATGCTCCTTGACCTTATTCTGCTACAGCCATGGAAATCCCTCCTTTTCTTGGGCATAAGCGGCACTGTTACATTTCTAGCAGTGTTTCTACCAAACAATGAGGGTGCAGATGGTGTCCTGAAAGGTGTACAAAAACTGGACAAGAGTGATAGTCATTTAGAGGGTCCAAGATTGATTCTCCTTTATTCTACTAATCATACCTCACTCTGACATTGTGAATCATTCCTTTATTAACTCTAATTCCTAGGTAAAGGTGGCTGACTACTCTCCCAGTTCCTCAGCCAGGGACAAGATCCAGATATGGCTAATTAGTACATCACAAGTACAACACAAAAAGCATAAATGACTGGGCCGGGGAGTTAGCTCAGTGGTTCTGGCGCCTGTCTTGCAAGCACAAGGGCCCAGGTTCGATTCCCTGGTAATCACATAACAATACTGGGTGTGGAGACCCACACCCAGCAGCAACCAGTACCACATACCACAGTGCCGGGCGTGGTGGCTCACGCCTGTAATCCCAGCACTCGGGAGGCAGAGGCAGGAGGATTGTGATGTGAGTTGGAGGCTGAGCTCAGGGCCAGCCTGAACCACAAAGCAAGACCCTGTCTCAAAAAACCTAAAAAAA
>PVIR01025795.1:0-24690 GCA_004026965.1 Petromus typicus | reverse complement strand
GAAGCCCAGAACCACCTGGACATGAGTTATCTGGTTAAGAAGGATGACCAGGCAGACTACTGAACACAGAGGGCCGTGTGGCTTATTGCTGGAGCTCATAGGGATAGCTGCTTTCTTAGCAGCACCCAGCTCAGCCTCACTCAGGAGGATCTGCACTTCTGCTTCCCCAGGGAGTGGCTGAGCTGGAGACTCCTGTGCAGGGAGCTCTTGGTATGAAAACTGCAGGTGAGAGAGGAGGATCAGAGTCGAGCCAAGCCCATTTCTGAGAAACCCTGTAGCTGAATGCCCACTTGGTATCTGCCCAAGTTAGGGCTGAGGAACCCAGCTTTTATACTCTACTCAGAGAGGTCAACTGCAGTGACCATTTCTGGCACTGACAACTCCAGGGTGTAGGCCAGTACTCTCAGAAACTGGGGTAGGTCCCTTGCTGAAGCAGACCCAGTGGAGCATTCTGCTGTCCTCCAAGGGCACCTGTCTAAGCAGGGAGGCCAGAGCAAAGAAGAACTCGGGTCTGAGACTTCCTGGGTTGAGTTTAAATAAAGAGCAAGGATGACAGAGAAAACACAGGCGAAGAATGGAGGGGACAAGGGAGAGTACTGCTGAACCCAGAGGTAGAGAGGACCCTGGAGGGTTCAGGGCAAGATCTGAAGCTCTGCTCTACTGTGCTGCAGAGTTAGTTTTTTAATTAAGGGTATATGGATTCCGTAAAGGATTTTCGGACTATGTATGACATAGCTGAAAATTGCATTTTAGGATGATGCTGTGTTGCCACTTATTTTCTAGCTGGGGTGCTAACAATTTACTCAACTTCTCTGTGCCTCTACTTCTTTATCTCTAAAGTTGGAATAGTGTAGTAGCTGCTAGAGTAAAGAATGAAGTGTGAGGGCCGGGGAGTTAGCTCAGTGGTTCTGGCATCTGGCTTGCAAGCGCAAGGACCCGGGTTCAATTCCCCGGTAACCACATATCATACTGGGTGTGGAGACTCATGCCCAGCAACAACCAGTACCACATACCACAGTGCCGGGCGTGGTGGCTCACGCCTGTAATCCCAGCACTCAGGAAGCAGAGGCAGGAGGATTGCTGTGATGTGAGTTTGAGGCTGAGCTCAGGGCCAGCCTGAACCACAAAGCGAGCCCCTGTCTCAAAAAAAACCTAAAAAAAAAAAAGAAAAAAAAAACAATGAAGTGTGACAGTAGAGGTGGGGTTAGGCATGACAGTCCTTGGTGAATGTTAAGCTCATCTGCCACAAAAGATATGACAAGGCAAGGACCACAGAAGTCAGTTTAAAAACTTTGAGGAAGTAAAATTGTCTGGATGGAGGAGACAGTGAATAAGATAGCATTCACAGAAATTGCCAGTTTCTGGCTGAAGTGACCACTTCTAAAAACACATAAACAAAGGGATTAGCAGAGGGAGAGGGTGAGTTCATATAGATGAGTTGAAATTGAGATTCTTGTGAAAGTTGCAGGAAGTGGAATTGGTCAGTTGTTCACTGCTGAGCACTGAGAGTGTTCTGAATGAAAAAACAAATCACAGGAATATACTGTGACCTGGATAAGATGACCAGGGTGAAGGTGTAGAAAAGTAAGTTACAGGCCGCAGCAGGACTATCACAAACCCATCATTACAGGGAGTCTGAAAGGGAGATAGGAGAAAAGAGGAAACAAGGAGATTCTGTGGATGGGAACACAAGGCAGAATGGAAACCCATAGGTAAACCAGTAAACACAGCGTGGTGCCACAGACTGGAGAAAGACAAAGGTGCTGAAGAGAGCAAGAGGTTCCTGGGAGCTGACCTTGAAGATAGCACTCACCAGTATAGTTGATGAGAGACAGGTTGTGACAGTTTGAAGAAGGAAGAAGACACTGAAAGTTGCATCCGTAAGTGGACAGATGTGTTTGGAGATTGCCTAGAGTCCACACTGGGACCAGTCCAAATACAGTCTTTCCAAACAACAATTGCTTGTATATCTTTTCTCCTGTTTCCAGGCACAGGCTATCTTGTATACATTGGGTCTCTGTCCCTGCTCTACCTCCTCTCCCAAACTGTAAGCTCTTTTAAGGTAGAACCCATACACTCTTTGGATCCATCCCTGTGCCAAGTGTGGAGCTGGATAAACTGCAGGTGCTCAACACTTGCTTGTCAGAGTAAATGAATGATCAAAGGTGAGAGTATCACCTCTACTGGTGTGCAGACTGGTCAGTTACCAAAGAGATACTGAAACTGTGTTCTGGAAGATATATGAAGGCAGGAGGATGGCTGAAATACTTGGACTTCTTGGAGATGCCAGTGTATACCATATGGACACTTGCTCTGGAAAAAAGTTACACACTTCCTCAGTCTGAATATGCTTTCAGGAAGTCCATAGAATCCCCTGTGCCCATCTTGGACCTACACAGTTGTCCATTCCAAGTAAAAAATAGGCCTCCAAACTTGGAGTATTTACCAGTCCTCTGACCTTGGGAAAATCATTTACCCACTGTGGGCCTCAGTTTCTTTATCAACAGAATGAGGAGTCCAAGGTGGATGTGCAAAGCATAAAGAAACTAATTACTGGGGCCAGGAATTGAGCTCAGTGATTCTCATGCCTGCTTGCAAGCACAAGGTCCTGAGTTCTATCCCAAATAACCACATACCATAATGCCAGGCATGGTGGCTCAAGCCTATAATCCCAGCATATGGGAGGCAGAGGCAGGATGATAGCTGTGAGTTCGAGGCTTGCCTGGGCTACATAGTGAGCTCAGGGACAGCCTGAACTACAAAAGTGACACCTTGTCTTTAAAAAAAGAAAGAAAAAAAGAAAGAAAGAAAGAAACGAAAAAGAAAAAGAAACTAACTCCTATGTAAGTCATTTGGAGCAGTATCTATACCTCATAGTCTACCCTGTTAGAGGGCAGCATTTATCTTCATTTTGAAAGTAGAGGAATTAAGATCTCAGTATAAGATTTGACTAAAAATATACAGGAGTAGAGGAAGAAACAAGACTACGCCAGTCTAGCCTCCTTTCCCTAGCCTGGGCCGCCTACCAGGTTCCATATCATCTGTTTGCCACTATAGCAGGTTGTTTCCTGGACCGACGTGAGAGCTTGCTGGACAATGGAAAGCACTTATGCAAAGAGAGGCTACTACACTTACCACGGATTACTGCCCATGCTGAATCCCTTTTTTGATATGTTAAATTCCTTTACCTAACCTCAGGCTCCTGCCAACTTATTTCTGTCACCTGTCTCTTTTTTTCCTCTTACATCCTGAGAGTAGATTTTCATTAAGTTCCCACCTCTTTCTGTTCTTTGCTGTATTTATCTATTTATTTATATGTGGTACCAGGGATGAAACTTGGGTCCTTATGCTTCCAAGGTAGGTGCAGTACCATTTGAGCCACTGAGCCCTGTTCTTTGCTATTTAAACCCCCTCTTCCTACAGTTTCAACTTTCTACAACTTTAAGTTATGACCTCCAGTAAGTGACTCTCAAATGTGTGTTCAACCCAGAACCTTATTTCAGCTACCTACTGGGAATTTGCCACCTAAGTCAGTAGTTTTCAGACTTCAGTGTGCATCACTGTAATCACCCGGAATATTTGTCCAACACAGATTTGAGGGCTCTATTCCTGGAGTTTCTGGCCTGGGGTAGGGCTGAAGAAGTTGTTTAAAGTACTATATTATTGACATGTCAAGCTACTCATTTAAATCATGCATTTGATAAGTTCTGAGATGTGAATGCTCCTCTGCCCACAGTTAAGATAGTGGACACTGACATCTGCAATTCCAAATCTCTTTGTGTTACTTAAAATCCATTCTTTCTTCTTTCAACACCCAGACCTGTTCCCAGGTAACTATGAACCTGTTTCTATCCCTATGACTTACTATGCATTTTCTAGAATTTTATGTAGATAGGATTATATGATATGTACTCCTTGTTGTTTTTGACTTAACTCACTCAGCATAATTATTTTGAGGTTCACTCACATTGTAGGTATCAATAGCTTATCCATTTTTATTACTGAGTAATTGATGATTATATAAATATATAAATATATAACAATTTGTTTCTCCAATTACCTATTGATGAACTATTTCCAGTTTAGGGCAATTACAAATAACACTATTAAAATCTGTGTGCTATTCTTTCTCTTGGAAGTAGAATGCCTGGGTCCTATGTTAAGCACATCTTTCACTCCATAAGAAACTTCTAGAAACTTTCCCAGATTGGTTGCACCATTTTACATACACACCAGCCTTATATGAAATTCCAACTGTGCCACGTTCTCACCAACATCTATCTAGTGGGGTCAGTTTTCTTAATTTTAGACATTGCTGTGGGACTGCAGTGCTGTATCAGTATGGTTTACTTTGTATTATCTTAATGACTAATTAGATTGAGTGGTTCTTTGGGTGCTATATGTCTGTTCAAATCTTTTCTTGTTTTAAATATTGAATTATTGCTTTCTGCCTATTTCACTGTGTTCTTTAGATATTTTACAACATAAATGCTTCATGGATATACACACATATTTTGTGTACATATGGCTTATATTTTCATTTTTAAAAACAACAGTAAGAGCAAATGTTTTAATTTGATTGTCTAATTTATTGTCTTTTAAAATAGTTTGGGGGCCAGGGATTTAGCTCGGTGGTTCTGGTGCCTGTCTTGCAAGTGCAAGGACCTGGGTTCAATTCCCCGGTTAGCCATATACGATACTGGGTGTAGAGACTCATGCCCAGTTGCAATCAGTGCCACATACCACAGTGCCAGGCTTGGTGGCTCACACCTGTAATCCCAGCACTTGGGAGGCAGAGGCAGGAGGATTGCTGTGATGTGAGTTTGAGGCTGAGCTCAGGGCCAGCCTGGAGTACAAAGCGAGACCCTATCTCAAATAAAACTAAATAAATAAATAAATTAAATTAAATAGTTTTTATTTCTTTTGGTCTCATTTAAATAATCTTTACCATAACAAAGACACTAAGATTTTCTCCTATGTTTTTTAGTAGGAGCTTTGGTTTTAGCTTTTATGATAGGCTTCTGATCATTTTCAAGTTTATTTTCACATATAAGGTATCAGAGAAATGAAGGAATAAATTTTTTTCAGGCATGTGACTATCCAAATGTTTCCAAATTGTTTGTTAAAAAGATTACCCTTTCTCCAGTGCATCTCTTTTTGTCAAATGTCAGTTGGCCACTTATGCAGGATTTATTTCTGGACTCTCAGTTTTGTTCCATTGATTTCCTATCTATGCACCGATATCCTGTCTGTATCTTTATAAGTCTTGAAATCGGGTAGTCTAAGCTTTTCATTTAACTTTGTTCTTTTGTTGTTTGGCTATTCTAGGAATTTAGAATTTCCATATATATCTTAGAACCCACATGTCAATTTCTATGAAAAAGCTTGCCGAGATTTTGACATTGCATTGAAGCCATTCAATCCATACATTAATTTAAAGACTACTAACATCTTGGCAATATTGTCTTGCAGTGCATAAACATATTTCACAATTTGTCTGGGTCTTTTTAAAATTTCTTTCAGCAATATTTTATGGTTTTCAGAGTAGAAATCTTGTACATCTTTGTTCCAGTTAATCTTCAATATTTAATATTAATTTTTTTTCACAGTACTGGTTATCGAACTCAGGGCCTTGTGCTTGCAAGGTAGGTGTAGTGCCGATTAGCTAAATCCCCAGCCCAATC
Source organism: Petromus typicus (assembly GCA_004026965.1). Classification (NCBI taxonomy): domain Eukaryota; kingdom Metazoa; phylum Chordata; class Mammalia; order Rodentia; family Petromuridae; genus Petromus; species Petromus typicus. The sequence goes on along the minus strand of PVIR01025795.1, from coordinate 19,006 downwards.
TTAACTTTTTTTTTTTTGAGACAGCGTTTCACTTTTTGTAGTTCAGGTTGGCCCTGAACTCAGCCTTGAACTCACAGCAATCCTCCTGCTTCTGCCTCCTGAGTTCTGGGATTACAGATGTTAGTCACCATGCCTGGCACTGTGGTATGTGGTTATGATTGCTGATGGGCGTGAGGCTCCATGCCCAGCATTGTTGTACCTGGTTACCAGGGATCGAACCCAGGCACTTGCATTTGCAAGGCAAGTGCCAGAACCACTGAACTAAATCCCCAGCCCCAAATCTTAATATTTTTTTTTCTTTTTTTTTTTTTTTTTAGGTTTTTGGAGACAGGGTCTCGCTTTGTGGTTCAGGCTGGCCCTCAGCTCAGCCTCCAATTCACATCACAATCCTCCTGCCTCTGCCTCCCAAGTGCTGGGATTACAGGCGTGAGCCATCACGCCCGGCACTGTGGTATGTGGTACTGGTTGCTGCTGGGTGTGGGTCTCCACACCCAGTATTGTTATGTGGTTACCGGGGAATCGAACCCGGGCCCTTGCGCTTGCGAGACAGGCGCCGCCGGAACCACTGAGCTAACTCCCCAGCCCCAAATCTTAATATTTTTAATGGTCTTATAAGCGCTAACTTTTAAGAATCTTTATTTCTTATTGTATAAGGCTAATATAAGGAAATAGAGTCTTTGTTTATAAAACTACACATAGCAAGGTCCCTATCTGACACTTTCTGGTTCAGTAGGGTTGGCATGTGGTCTAAGAATTTACATTTTAGCAAGTTCTCATGTGAGATTGATCTGTTTTGGGTATCATACTTTATAAACCTAAATGTTCTGTTTGGACCTCTTATTACAAACTATCCTCATTACCTGTCCCCAAAATAAACTCTGTTTCTGATTTCCCTTTCCTAAAAATAGCCCTACCATCCAATTCCACATCCTTTGGTCAACTACTAGAAATTCCCCATTGAAAAATCAGTCTATGGCATACTTTAATACCCTCACATCCAATCAGCTGTCACCCTGTACTCTGAAATATGCCTCCTCTGTTAATTTTTCTCTTTACTTTTTCTTTTCATGTCTTCATCTCCTCCCCTCTTGATTGATGAAATCACTTCCTAACCATGCTCAGCCTCTAATCTCTTCAAATTCAATCTGTGTTCCATACTTCCAGACAAATCCACATTTCCTCCTGACAGAGAATTCACCACAGGGCTCCCATTTTTACCTAATTGAATCTGAGCTCCTTTCTCTGAAATCACAGAGACTTCCAGTTTTCTATTTGCAAGCGTTTTACCCTTTGTTTTTGGTAAAAAGAACATATCTTATCGAGGGAGCAATATGCCCAGATTTTAAAAATTATTTTGCTCAGTATACCTTGGAGACAAGTGACCATGTGACCAAGTTCTGTCCAATAAGATGTAAATAGAAGTTGCTGGGTGCCGTTCCCTGGAGAATGCCATAGAGACCCCAGAGAAAAGGCAGAAAACTGGATGGATTTCCTGTCTTCCTTTCTCCTTCCCTATGTCTGGTATGCAGAGCGCCAGTGGACATCTCAGGCTATGGGACAAACTTAAAGATGGCAGCACTTGCTGAGTATATAAGAAGCCTAGACCTAGATCCCAGAAGAGCTGCCAGACAAACCATAGCTCATCAAACTCAAAATTATCTTACTTAGGAAAAAATAGTTTTTGAGTTTAAGCTACTATAATTTGACTGCTGATAATCAACTCTAATCTGATATAGCTGACATTCAAAGTTCTTACTATTAGCCACACTATAAAAAGTGTGATCAAAATATAAAGTGAATATTTAATTTCTTTAACTTATTATAGTAAAAAAATATGGCTATTAATTCCCCTCAAAATAATCTTCAATTACACTTATCCCACCATGCTTTCCATGTTCTGAAGCAGTTCTAGAAGTTCTCTTTAATGAATATCTTTAGCTGTGCTATCATAGCTGCCTCATTGTCCTGAATCAATACAAAATGCTTACCTTACATGGTCATTTTGACTTTGAGGAAGAGCCAGAAGTTACACAGTGGCCTTTCTGGTGGATTAAGACATATCATAATGTTTTTATGAGCCTGCTTTTCCATTGTATGGCATTCAACAGAAGCATTTACTGTATTTTTTTCTTAGTCACACCTCTTAAAGACACTATCAAAAGTAGATTTCCAGGGCCGGGGATTTAGCTCAGTGATTCCAGCACCTGTCTTGCAAGCACAAAGACCTGGCATGGTGGCTCACACCTGTAATCCCAGCACTTGGGAGGCAGAGGCAGGAGTATTGCCATGATGTGAGTTTGAGGCTGAGCTCAGGGCGAGCCTGAACTACAAAGCGAGACCCTGTCTCAAAAAAAAAAAAAAAAAAAAAAGTAGATTTCCAGACTGCTTCAGAAAGTGACAAGAACAATGGGATAAGTGTGTGTGTATGTGTATGTGTGTGTGTGTTGAAAATGAGGGAGGGTTTACTGAGTGTGATTAAGCACACTTTTTAGTTTCTTCTCATTCTAGTTTTCTACAAAGACACTGCACTATTTTGTGCTTTCTAGGGACAAGTTGTACCATCTTATATTTTCTGTGTCATCTCCTGCCCTTCTGTGATACCTACCCAGTGAAGTCAAACATGACCTCCCCTTCCTGTGTCTTTTCCTGACTCTTCTCTCTAAATGTGATTTCTTCCTTTTAAAAAATATTTTGGTTGTATTCTTTTCTTTTCTTTCTTTCTTTTTTTTTTTTTAGGTTTTATGAGACAGGGTCTCACTTTGTGGTTCAGGCTGGCCCTGAGCTCAGCCTCCAGCTCACATCGCAGCAATCCTCCTGCCTCTGCCTCCCAAGTGCTGGGATTACAGGCGTGAGCCACCACGCCCGGCACTGTGGTATGTGGTACTGGTTGCTGCTGGGTGTGAGTCTCCACACCCAGTATGGTATGTGGTTACCAGGGAATCAAACCCAGGCCCTTGCACTTGCAAGACAGGTACCGGAACCACTGAGCTAACTCCCCGGCCCTGGTTGTTCTTGACACTTAGAGTCTGCTCCAAATTATATTACATAAATACCTAGCCCACTAGATTGCAAGCTCTCCTCAAGATGCCAAGCATAGGGTTAGTGTTGAACAAGTATTTGCTGAAGTGATGCATGAATAAATAAAGGAAGGGAGGAATGAAAGCAAACAGTGAGCATTCTTCCTTCCTTTATCGTTGCATCCATCTTGATACCTCTGAAAAGACATGGGTTAAAGTGGTTTCCACAGTGGATCATGGAGAGAGAGAGACACAAAGTAAGTCAAGAGGCAGCCTCTGCCTAGAGCCAACATGGCTAAGGGAGAATTATTGTACTTGGCACGGCCTGCCTTGTAGCAACAACAGCAACAACTAATATTTACTAAGCTCTTGCTATGTGCTGACACATGCAAAGTGATTTACACACACTATTTCATTTAATCCACCAGCAGCCTATGAGAATGAAATAATCTTTCCCCTATTTTACAAATGGGGAATATTAGTTTCAGAGAGTTTAGCTAACTTATGCAAGATCACAGAACTTGAAAGAGGAAGAGCTGGAATTAGAAATCAGTTCCATCTGACTCCAAGCCATATTCTTAATCATGGGCCAGACTATTTGAGCCTGGCTCTGTGTCCCACAGATTGATGAGGTCCTGCCATAAAGAATATATGATCTATTTGTTTCTGCTCACCCTGAAAAAGTTACACAGGACAACTTCAGTTGTCCTGAAAGCTCAGAAGAATGTTTTCATCAAAATAATCCAAGAGAGTGTTTCCATTCAGAGATGGAGCAGACATACTTAACTCCCCACAAAATATATATATATATATATATATATAAAGCAAACACAAATTCTAAAATATAGACAGAAGAAGACAGAGCAGCTACAGACCTCAGAATTCAAGAAATGACATGATGTTTTCCTGGATTTTCTTTTTGTCTCACCTCAATATTCTAGACTTAAAGATAAAAAAAAGGCAGCAAACTATAAATGCTAAGTGTAGACCCCCCAAAAAACTCACCAAATTTGTCTCTATTCAGAAGTTTAGGAAATGAGTAACCTAAAAAGGCAATTTTTTTAGACATTAATCACTGTACTCCAGCCACACACAACAGGCAAAGCTATAGTCCAGTCCCCGCAAAGGCTGGAAGTGAGCTTAAACTTCTGCCCTCATGGCTAAACTGAAGCATCCCAGGTCCCTCCAGAGCAGTCAAGAAGACCACATTGTTCATCTCAGCTGATGGTAACAAACAGTGGACATTACGTAGGAAGCCTGGACTCCATGCCTAGCCAACAGTAATGAGGCAACCTGGCCTTTATACGCTGGAGAGTATCAGGGGAAGCCTAGCAGAGAGTCAGGAATTTTAACTCCCTCTCCTGGTGCTAGTGGAAGGCACAGGCACTGATACCGCTTTTAGCCAGTGAGGCAGCTTTGGAGGCTAGATGAAGGGCTAGAGCTCCCAACCCATCCAACAGTAAGTGGGGAGAATCCAGCTGGTAAACATGAACTTCTGCCTTAATTTGAAATAACATGATGGGGCACTACCCCTTCATTTGTTGGAACATTGTTAGAGGAACACAGCTAAAAATGAAAGTTTAAATAAGATCACAGGTTTCATACTGTGATACCCAAAATGTCCAAGTTTTGGTTGAAAACCACTTTTCATATCAAGAATCAAGAAGATATCAAATTAAATGAGGAAAGACAAGCAACTGATACCAACACTGCCTGCTTTGCAAGTGAAGGATCTGAGTTCGGTAACCATGTACAACAATGCCAGGTATGGGGGCCGGGGAGTTAGCTCAGTGGTTCCGGCACCTGTCTTGCAAGCACAAAGATCCGGGTTCGATCCCCGGTGAACCACACACAGTACTGGGTGTGGAGACTCATGCCCAGCAGCAACCAGTACCACATACCACACTGCCAGGCGTGGTGGCTCACGCTTGTAATCCCAGCACTCAGGAGGCAGAGGCAGGAGGATTGCTGTGATGTGAGTTTGAGGCTGAGCTCAGGGCCAGCCTTAACCACAAAGCGAGACCCTGTCTCAAAAAACCCCCCAAAACCAGTGTCAGGTGTGGTGGAGACTCACGCCCACCAGCAACTAGTAACATCAACATAGTAACAGCAGAACCACAGACCAGCAAGGCTGCTTACAGCCAAGGCTTCACATTTCCACTTGTCGTTTCAATCTTGAGTGGATCAAGCCTGGTGGGTTCAGACTGGCACCATGGATGGGCCAGGGGAGCCTTACTTCCAGACCTCCTTTGCCTCCCCTTCTGGCATCAGCATACCGTGTGCCTAAAAGCTGCTGAGCTAGAGCCCTGGTGTCCCGAGGAGGAAAAACCCTAAGGACCTGGCTGTTCTGTGCCAGGTATCTGCTGCATCCCTCCCCCTGTCTATCTTCACCTCTGTTTCTTGTTTCCTGGTGACTCTCAGCCACGTGCCCTCTCCCTGCCTCCACGCTCATTTGGAGCTGCCCCGTGAAACTTTATGAAGTCTCTTTCTAAAGTGCGTGTGTTCCTCCTCAGCCAGGCTGGAGCCAGGTTTCTGGGGGTCTTGACTTTCTTGCTTTGGTCTGGTCTAGACTGAAGTTGGAGCAAGCTGTCTTTTCTGCCCACACCTTGAAAGGAATAGTTTGCCCTGAGCACCAGGGTCTCCCGCCAGACTCCTTGCAGAGCTCTAGCAGATTCCCCATTTCCCGCAAGTTGTTTTCTGCCTGGCATTTCCTTTCTTTATTTTTCTTATATGGCTGCTTTCAGTTATTCTCTGGGTCACAGCGCAATATCCTTTCTAGGAAACTTTCCAACTCCCTATCTGTATCTTGTGTCTTTTTAGTTCTTCAAGCTCTTCTGATACTAACTCCTTACCTGTAGATCACGTGCTCTGGACTCTGAGTCCAGAAAGTAAGGCTTTGTACACTGATGTGTTTGCTGTGTTGTAGGTGCTCAATACATGTTTGTGTTATTTATTTATCTTGTGGTAGCAGGCATAGAATTCACGACCTTGTGGTTGCAAGGCAGGTGGCAGCGCCGTGGAGCTACACCCTTGGCCCTGTTAATCAGCGCTTAAATACTCAGAAGTCTGAGCTACTCCTCACGTCCGCCTTCTGTCCCTCACCGTGGGCCCAGGCCCACTGTCTGCTCTCTCAGTGGCTGTGTGTGCTCTTTGTGACGTCCAGATTCCAACAGATGAAGCACACATGAGGACACACTAGATTAGAGAGCCATTAAGGCAAGGGAGGCTTGTTTCTTGCAACATGTGCATCAAAGCAGGCTGCTTTGCATTGCCATCTTTCGGGGACTCAGGCATTACTTTAAGCCCTTTGGCTCTTTTGTTTTAATTTTGACATTTATTTAACCTTCTGTTCCCCAAATTATTTGACTGACTACAGAAGCCTTTTCTTGTGTAATACTTTATTTTTGAGACAGGGTCTCGCTTTGTAGTGTAGGTTGGTCCTGAACTCAGCCTTGAACTCAGCAATCATCCTGCTTCTGCCTCCTGAGTGCCAGTATTAACAGGTGTGAGCCACCCCACCCAGCATTGTGGTATGTGGTACTGGTTGCTGGTGGGGATAAGTCACATTGCCTGGCATTGTTGTATGTGGTTATTGAGCATTGAACTAGGCACCTTGCACTTACAAGGCAGGCGCTGGAACCACTGAGCTAAATCCCTGACCCTTGTGTAGTATTTTTTTTTTTCTCCTACTGCTGCTATTTGAACCTGGCACTGAGCTATATCCACAGTCTTTTAAATTTAAGTCAGTCTTACTAAATTATCCAGACTCTCCTTAACTTTCAGTCCTCTTGCCTTAACCTCCAAAGTAGCTGGGATTATAGCTACCATGCCTGGAGTGTGACACCTACTCTTATCCCGTGCTGCCATAACAAAATGCCTTAGACTGGGCAGTTCCAAAACAATAAAAATGTATCACTGGGGTGGGGGCTTGCACTCTAGATTAACATGCAACACATTCAGCATCATGAAGGGCTACTCTGTGCTCACACAGCAGACAAGCAAGGCAGTTTCCTTCCACTTCTTTACAAGGTCACTAACCCCACCTGAGAGGGCACAGCCCTCACAACCTGGTCATTCCAAAGGGCCCACCTGCAAGGGCATCAGGAATTTAGAATTGGCGTGAATGAGGGGCCCACCTTCAGACCACAGCACATTCTTTAGGTCTTGTTTTGCTCCTATAATCCCAGACTGGGTAACTTATAATGAACAGAATCTTGTTGGCTTGTGATTCTGGAGACTGGCAAGTCAAAAACCAAGAGCTAGCATCTAACAATGGTCTTGCTCTGTCATTCCACAGCGGAAGGGCAAAGAGGTGGGAAAGAGTAAAGGGGCCGAAATGAACTAATTCCTGTTCTCAGGCCCTAGTTAATTTGTGAGAACAGCACTCCTGTGACCCAGCAGCTCCCACTAGCTTCCCATCAGCACTGTCACTTTCGAGACACAAGTTTTCAAAGCATGAAGTTTGCAGAATAAACCTGTAGCAAGCCTTGTGCTCAGAAATGCCAATCTAAAGGTAGTTACAGCATAATAAGCTTTTGTTGCACATTGAGTATGTGCTAAAATACAAGTAAGGCAGTTTCTGCTTATATATACTGACTTTTTAGAATGTATCCAGCAGATGACCGTGGAGACTGCTCTGCCCAGTGCACGTGAGGGGCTAGAGATGGAAAAGACTCCATTGAACCATAACAGCTACACCCACCATGCACAGAAAGAAAACATACTCTGCAGAGCTGGGTGAGAAAAGCACAGGTTAAGCTACAGGAGGTTGTATCAGGCCAGCGCAGGGCACTTGATCTGTGCTCACAGAAGGAGCAGTTGTCAACTGAGTGTGGGTGGCGGAGGGGGGCCATGATGCACGTGGGAAGCATCCCAGGCAGAGAAAAAGCATATGCAGAGGCCCAGGAGTAGGGACAAAAGACCCAGTAAAGTTGGAACACAATGAGGAAGGGACAGGGAAGAAAAGCAATGTCATGCTGGCCCCACAGGTCAAGCGACATTTTAAATTTTATCCGAAGAGGAATGGGAGTCAATGAAGGGACTCCAAACCTATCAGGGAAAATGCAGACACAGTTAGGTAATTAACTCTGTGGCTGTGTATCATAAGCCATCTCACTGGATTGCAGATTACAAGACTTCCTCATCATTACCTGTGTTTCCTGTGCGGCAGTTCTATGAGGGAGACAGGCCGAATTTTGTACGGATGGGTACTCTGAGGCACTGAGAGGGAAGTGGGTCACCCAAAAATGTACAGTGAACTTGCCACATCATGACCATGGCACTCCTCAGACCACTCGCGCAAAGAAAGCACTAGCACTGCCTGATGTGGGCCTGGCTCTGTGTCCTGACTGGCAGCAAAGCCACTTCACTGAAGGGCTGGCTGTCAGGGTAGTAGTTAAGTGCACAGGCCAACAGTTTGCCAAATGAGCTCACATCCCAGTGTGGCAATCACTTTCCAGTAAGGCAAGTCCAGCACATTATTTAACTTCTTTGACCCTCTTAGTCTGCATTTGTAACGTGGGACAATCATACTCACCTCGTAGAGTTTTTGTAATGTTTGAATGAAATAATGTATGTGAAAGCATCTAATGTATAGCTGGAACTCAACAAATATCGTATACTTCAATTATTATTATTTTTTGAGACAGGGTCTCACTTTGTAGTTCAGGCTGGCCCTGAACTCATATGTAACCCAGGTGAGCCTCAAACTCACAGCAGTCCTCCTGCCTCTGCCTCCCAAGTGCTGGGATAACAGGCATGAGCCACCAGGCCCGGCACTCTGGTATGTGGTACTGACTGACGGTGAGTGTGAGTCACCACACCTGGCATTGTAGGATGTGGTTACTGGGGATCAAACTCAGGTCCTTGTGCTTGTAAGGCAGGCGTAGGTACCACTGAGCTAAATTCCTGGCCCAAAAGATAACAAGTTGTTTATTTTTCTTTTTCTTTAGTGCTAGGGAACTGCATCCCCAGACCTCTAATTTTTTATTTAGAGGCAGGATTTTGCAAAGTTGTCCAGGATGGGCTTGAACTTATGATCTTCCTCCTCAGTTTTCCAAGCAGCTGGGGTTACAGGCATGTGCTGCAGCCTCCAGAATAGGTTTTCCTTTACTTTGGAGCTTGGGATTCATTGAATATGAAAGTTAAATGAGGCCCAGATCCCTTCATACTAGGGTTCATTGTTTATGAAATGGGTTGCAGCCCTGTGCAATTTGCAGACATTTAAGATTGCACAGAGGGACAACCCACTTTCCTGTCTCTCTTAGGAAAAAGCTTTCTTTCTCTTAATAAAATTTTTCTGCTTTTAACCTCTGTTTTTCACAGAATTCATTCTTTGATTATAGAGAACACAAACTCATGCTTTGAATATCTCGTGGGCTTGGGAGTTATATCTAGTCCCCTTATACTGTTTTGGAGGTCTTCCACTGTGATTAGTAGGTGGAGGTAAGAGTTTTCTTTCATAGATTTTTTTTTTTTTTTATGGTACCAGGGATCAAACTCAGGCCCTGTGCCTCCAAGGTAGGCATGGTACCACTTGAGCTAAATTCCCCGCCCCCATAGATTCTAACTTTAGTCTTTTTGCTTCATTGGTTCTAACTTTTTGTTTCATAAGTCCTGCTTCCTACTCTTAAAAAAAGATGGAGGGCCAAGGATTTGGCTCAGTGGTTCCAGTACCTGCCTTGCAAGTGCAAGGGCCAGCATCTGATCCCCAGTAACCAGATACAACAATGCTAGGTGTGGAGACTCAGGTCTACCAGCAATCAGCACCACATACCACAGTCCCTGGCGTGGTGGTTCACACCTGTAATCCTGGCACTCGGAAGATAGAGGCAGGAGGATTGCTGTGAGTTTGAGGCTGAGCTCAGGACCAGCCTGAACTACAAAAGTAAGACCCTGTCTCAAAAAAAAAAAGAGAGGGAGAGAGCTTAGAGGAGGACGAGGGCTGGGTTCTTCCCAGTAACAATGCTCCTGCTTACAACAAAACCTTTACAGCTGGCACTTCTTTCTTCTAGACTCCAGCAGGGCATCCTGCAATGGCCATTTCCCTGGAAGCTAAGTACAAGGGAGCTTCTCCAGATGTCCTTCTGGTAGACACTACATGGTGGCCTTGAACCCCACACTTGAGGGGTCTCCTAGGGGTCAAGGCCTAGGGGAAGAAGCATGAAGGATCCAGAGGCCTATGCACATTAGATGAAAGACTTGTCCAGGGGTTGAAGAAGGCATGCGTATAGGGACAAGTACAGGAGCCAGGACACAGAATCTCCATAAATCATGACTCTCAGAGGGCTCACTGATGTCCTTGACTAATCGTAAGCCTTCCAATCCAGAGCAATGTGTAGGGCTCTCCATCTGCTCTGAGCTTGAAAGTGTTCTAAGAACTTCATGTGGAAAACATAAACTATGAGTGTTTCTAACTTGAGGTATAATTTTTGATCCTAAAGATGAGCCTGCTGGAAATGGGTGGTGGGTTGAATAGGGTCTCAGGGATAACTGATTTGCTGCTTAGTCAACGACTCTGTTTTACCCTGACCAATGGCCGGAAATGCACACTATAGGGTGACCCTGCAAACACACAACAGCCTTGAGATTAAAGTTTCACTAAGCAGCACCTACACTGCACATGGACTGTGCTCCTGCATTTTATTTTCTATTTTGTTCTATTTCATTAAATTGATTTCATGACCTGCTAATGGATTGCAGCTTGTGCTTTTAGAAATATTGGTCTAATAGATGATGACTTGTCCTTGAAGATGAATAAAGAAGATGTTGTTCATGAATAATGAAATTCAGATCAGTGATGCCAAAGACTGAACAGCCTGATTATATATTTTACACACTTGTAGCAGATCTAGAATCTGATTTTCTGCCATCCCTGAACAGTGAAGTTGAAGACAGTGCAAACAGTAACAATATGAAGAATAGCTATGGCATTTGCTAAGGATCCAGTTGGTATAGAACTGGACTAGGGACTTGATTGGGATAAAAAAATCTAAATAACAAACACTGTCCTTATAGGGGTTTGTAATCTAGTGGGAGAGAGATGCTAGATCATAGACACAAAAAGCGGGAGGGATTTCAGTGATGTGACCCACTGAGTTGCTGTAGGGTGACATACCCGTCTAAAAATAGAAATTTTATAATAATTACATATGGTAAATTTCTAAGTATATAAAATATAACAACCAGAAAGTAGAGAACTACATCCAAAAACAAGATAGGTAAGTCCCTAATGCTAGGAATGCAAGAAAAATCAAAGCCCAAGTGCTTAATGGAAGCTCAAGGGCCTAGAAGCTCATCTCTCACAGAGTTGGGGTTTTACAGTGGCGTGAATGGTAGCATGAGCCCGGGTCTGCGCCACTAGTGGACCTAGAACTGAGCTCACTTCATGAAGTTAGGAGCAATCAAGTGTGACCTATCCACATGGGGGCAGGAAATCTTCACATTGACAGGGATTTGGTGGAAAGGTTGTCACACCATCCTTACACCCAAGCCTGTGCCACACAAATGTGCGGTTTTCATTACCAGGAGCGGGAACTTCAGTTCAAGAAAATAACAAACTAGTAGTCCAGAAATGGTGAAACCCACAAGGAAAGAGAGGGTATTGCTACAATATTTACTGGAGAATTCGAATAATTAGTGAGGACCCTCAAAATATATGAACAGATACATGGGTTTTTAGTTTTATTTTCTGTATTGACATAATAAATGTAGATATTTCTGAAGTATAGTGTGATGTGTTGACATATGTGTACACTATGTGGCAATCAAATTGAGTCAAATGTGTCATTTATTTGTGATAAGGACATTCAAAGTCTTCTCTTCTAGCTATTCTGACAGAATAATTGCAGGCACCTACTGCGCAGGGAGCACAACCCACTCCTCCCATCTGACTGTAACTCTGTACCAGCTGATCAGCTCCGCCTATCTCTCCTCCCTGCCGTTCTCCTCAGTCCCCCATCACTACTATTTGGTCAACTGTTTTAGATCAGGAGGGATTTGTCTTTCTGTATCTGGCTTATTTCACTCACTATGTATCTTCCTGGTTCTTCCATATTGTTGCCAGTAACAGCATTTCCTTCTTTTTCATGGCCAAATAGTATGTAGTTGTGTATATATATATATATATATATATATATATATATATATATATATTTTTTTTTTTTTTCCTTTATCCAATCATGTCTTGCTGGATTACTCTATATCTTAGGTTTACTCTATATCTTAACTATTGTGAACACTGCTGCAATAAACACAAGAGTGCAGATATTATCTTTCTTATACTGATTTTATTTTTTTTGGATATATACCTAGCAGTGAGATTATAGAATCAAAATAAGTTTATTGAAAGTGTTCTCCTAAAAGTAAAGGAAAGATCAGGCATAGTGGCACATGCCTATAATCCCAGCCCTTGGGAGGCTGAGGCAAGAGGATCACCATGAGCTCAAGGCCATCGGGGGTTACATCGTGAGTTTAAGGTCAGCCTTTGACTACATGGGGAGACCCTGCCCCCCAACCCCCCCAAAATAAAATATTTTAAAAAGTAAGAATAAATCCAAAAGGAAATAATAAGATAAAATAGAAGAGAAAACACAGAGCTTAGAAAGAACCAAACAGAATTTCTAGAAAAACATTTAATTAAAAATAATTCAGTGGAAGGGTTAAATAGCTGACAATACTACTGAAGAGAAAATTTAGAAAATACCTAAAATACAACTCAGAGAGTTAAAGTCACAGGTGATATGAAGGAAAGTCAAGAGACAGGAAGAGTAAAAGAAGGCCCAGCAGAGATATTACAGACTGCAGAAGAAGAGAACAGAGAAGAAATATACGAAGATAGGAAGGGGAGAGTTAGTCAGCATTGAGTGCAGAAATGAAGTCTCAGTGGATGTCTGGATATCTGAGGGGAATAAATGAAAATATGCTTACACCTAGATACACTGTGCTGAGACTGCAGATCATCAAAGAGAGAACAAGCTACTGCATAATGATCAGACAGGTGGAGCTTCTGGTTAGTAGCTTTGGAAACCACAAGATATCTAAGTACAGCCTCAAAATGCTGAAGGAAAATAACTGTTCAAGAATTTAAAAATCTTGATACTCAGATTTAACACAGTCCGAAGCAAAATACCAAGTGACTTTATCACAGAATTAAAGAAAACAACTACAAAATCTATATGAAACCAGAAAAGACCTAGCATAGCAAAAACAATCTTGAATAACAAGATTGTAACAAAGCAGGAGACATCCTAGTCCCAGAACTGGGCTGATATTACAGAGCTACAGTGATAAAAACAACGTGGCCTGGTACAAAACAGACATGAGATCAGTGGCACAGAAGATGCAGACACAAGCCCAGGCCCTGCAGCTATTTGATCTTCAACAAAGGAGCCAAAATACACACTGGAGGCAAAAATAACTTCTTTAATAAACAATGTAGGGAAAACTGGCTTGTGCACGTGCAGAAGATTGAATTTTGATCCATATCTCTCACCATACACTAAACTAAATCAAAATGGGTCAAAGATTTAAATGTTAAAACAAATATTTAATCAGCTAGAAGATAAAAGAGGTGCAACTTTTTTTTTTTTTGAGACAGTATCGCTTTTGTAGCTCAGGCTTGCCTTGAGCTCAGCCTTGAACTCACAGCAATCCTTCTCCTTCTGCCTCCTCGAGTATAGGGATAACAGGTGAGAGCCGCCAGGCCCAGCACTGTGGTGTGTGGTTCTGATGTTCATGGGTGTGCGTGAGTCTCCACACCCAGCGTTGTTGTATGTGATTACCAGGGACGGAACCCAGGCCCTTGCACTTGCAAGGCAGGTGGCCAGAATCACTGAGCTGAATCCCCGGCCCAATAGGTGCAACTTTTAGTTTTCCCCTTGGTCTTCAGCTTTCTGACTAGTGAGGTTGAGGTCTGGGGCGCTCCCTCAGTGAGCAGCCTTCCCTGTGTCTCTTGTCCAGGTCTCACAGCTCTCAACTTTCAGCTGCTGTGTTGCCTTTGTGTGTGTCAGCTGTTCCAGTGGGGAGGGGAGTGCTCCTTTCGTATTGCCAGCCCAGGCCCTTGTGTCTCCATATTTGGTCGAAGAGTAGAGCATGCGTTCCGGACCTTTTCTGTTGAAGGCTCTGGGTGGACCTGGAAGCAGAGTTTGTTTGGACCTGCTCTCTACTTCACAACATAAATTCCTTGGTCTTTTGATTGATTGCCAGCAGCGCACTGTGACTTTTTGTCTCTTCCCCTCTTTCTCTCAGGGTAGCAAAGTGACCCAAATTTCTTTTCCTCCAGAGTGGCCTTCACGGGTACTGTCTGGCAATTTTGCTGCTGCCTCCAGCTGTACCAGGCCTCTCCCATTTCAGGTGGAGCTCTTTCTCAGTGAGAAGCTGAGTTGTCTTCTTGGAACCCAGATTCCCTCTAGGACAAGTGTGCAGCCAAGTTGTGTTCAGCCAGTGCTTCTGTTCTGTGTGATCCATCTAATTCCTCTGTAATAATGGATCTTTTCTTCCTCCCCCCCATCCATCCCCTGATGCCCTCCTATACCCTTTACGCTGTTCTTGAGGGACTTCAGTTTGACAATTTCCAGGTATCAGGCACTCCATCGTGGAAGAGGTGAACTAGTAACACTCACTGTTCTTCAATTTTTCCCAAAGGGGATGAATTTCTATTCAATAGATGCAGGTGTATCAAGATTTTCTGAACAAAATTCAGTGGCATAAGAAATAATACCAAGAATCAACACATGAGATCATATCGAATTTAAAAACTTCTGGGGTCAGGGAGTTAGCTCAGTGGTTCCAGCGCCTGTCTTGCAAGAGCAAGGCCTGGGTTCAATCCTTGGTAACCACATACCATACTGGGTGTGGAGACTCATGGCCACCAGCAATCAGTACCACATACCACAGTGCCGGGCGTGGTGGCTCCCGCCTGTAATCCCAGCACTTGGGAGGCAGAGGCAGGAGGATTGCTGTGATGTGAGATTGAGGCTGAGCTCAGGGCCAGCTTGAACTACAAAGCGAGACCCTGTCTCAAAAAACCTAAAAAAAAAAACACCTTCTGCACACAAAAGGAAACAACCAATGAGTAAACAACCTACAGATAGGGGAAAATTTGTTGCTATTTCTCAGACTGAAGGCTAATATCCAGAATTCATAAAAAACTAAAAAATGTAACCTTCCCCTAATAAAAGACCTAATCAAAAAATGGGCAAATGAAATGAATAGATGCTTCTCAAAAGAAGAAGTACAAATAGCCAATAAATACATTTAAAAAAATTTCAACATCTCTGGCCATTGGAGAAATGCAAATTAAAACAACACTGAGATTCCATTTACTCCAGAAAGAATAGCCATTGCCAAGAAATCAAATAACAACAAATGCTAAGGAAGCTGCAGGGGGAAAAGGAATTCATCTACATTGTTAATGGGATATAAACTAGTAGTGAAATAGTATGTAGATTCTTTAGAAAACTAAAACTAGAAATTCCATTCAACTCAGCTATTCTCCTAGGTATTTTTCTGAAAGAGTAAAGATATCATATTACAGTGATACATGCACACCCATGTTTGAAGCCACATAACTTATAAGAGTTAAATCTTGATAGTGGCCTATATATCCATCAACAGAAAAATAGATAAAGAAAACATGATATTTATACACAATAGAGTACTACTCTGCCACAAAGCAATAACTTGAGTTATTTTTAGGAAAATGGGTGCTCTTTGAGACCAAAATGTTAAGTGAAATAAATCAGACACAAGCTTAAATATTGCATGATTTCTCTTCCGTGAGAAACCCAAAATATAAATCAAGAGTATAATAAACAATCGACAACAGAAGTAGGGCATACTTCTTCAAATGGGAAGGGAATCAAGATACCAAGGCAGGGACAAAAGGGAGCAGAAGGGAATGAAAAATGATTGATATGGTTTTTGTGTATATGTACCAACTTCTCACAAGGGGAATGATCATCATGTACTATAAACATGCACTAATAAAAAACAAAACAAAGAAAAAAGTCTTAGACCAAGATAATTATCAATTAATAGAAAAAGTGAATGCCAAGCATAGTGGTACGCATGGACAACCCCAGCTACTTGGGATGCTGAGGCAGGATGATTACAAATTCAAAGCCAGAGGGTAACTTAGCCAGATCTTGTCTCAAAGTAAATTAAAAAGTACTGGGAATGTAGTTCATTGTCAAAGCGCTTGTCCAGTGTGCACAAGGCCTGTGTTCAATCCTCAGACTGGACAAATGAAATAGAAAAAGTGAAATAAAGTCAAAGAGAGTTTACTGTTCACAAATCTTTGTTAAAAGAGCTTCTAACAGATGTATTTCAGCAAGAAAGCAATTAAGCTCAAAAGGAAAAAATGAGGTAGTAGAAATAATATTAAGCAAAGAGATAGGTAAATATATACATAAATATGAATAATACTGGTGATGATGATTCTTTTGCATAAGCAGACATGTATGATACAATTAAAGTACTAATCCAGTAACACAGAAGGGAGGGTCCATTCACATTCTATGACCCTTTTACTGTTAAAGAGAACAAAAATATGGGCTGACTTTGATTTTCACGAAGGAAACTACTCGTGTTCTTAAAAGTAAAAGAGACTCATTTTCCTAGGACCAGCGCACCCAACTTTCACATCAGTCAACTAGAAGGTTTTAAAATGAAAGATTATTAATGCTCCAGACAGCATGGACATGAGGCCAGGTGTGACTCAGTGGGGCAGCCCCACCTGGCCAGCACTAGACTGAGTTCAATCCCAATACCATAAAAAGAAAAAGAAAAGAAAACACGAACAAGGAAAAGCCAAAGAGCAAAAGAGAGAAAGCAAGATAGAGCATAACAAATAAAAAACAGAAAAAGAAACTATAGAAGTCCACCCGAGAGCATCCATCACTATACCTGTGGTCCTTAGGAGTGGCCTAATAAAATAGACTTTCAAATTGGAGTTTTAAAAAAATCCAAGTCTTGGTTGTCCAAGATGTGAAGTCATAAAACATGAAGTCACAGAAAGGAGGAGAATGCAGGCAGGGGGCAAGACATGCTTGGCAAATATTAGCCAAAGGAGAGCTGACTAGCAATATCGGTATCAGATTAAATTTTTTAATTTTTATTTTAATGAGTACATGTTTGCAGTGCACATGATTGCATTCACTGTAGAGAGCTGGTGCCCGCACACAGCACAGCTTACTTACTCGTACATTCTCTTTCCCCCCTTTGCCTCCTCCTCCTGGTCTCCTTCCAGTTCTGATGAGACTTTAATAGGAAAAGCATTCATAGGTCAAAGAGGCATGACTTACTGATGAAGGAAGAACTCCATAAGGAGGTGGACCTGGGGGCTCCTTTCCAGCAGCTTGAGTCCATCCAGGGACGATGGGCTTCTGCTGTGGGACAGCATTAGGTTCTAGGCCTGTCCCTGTCTGTGCAGACCTCCCAGCCACTGGTGAGCACGCACACAGGTGCTCCTGGAAACACATGTGCTACTTCTCTTATGCACATTTGATGACTGTGATATGACTCCAGTACATGATTGTTGTAAGCTTTTAGTATCTGGATTTTGCAAAATCAAGGAAAGAAGATGAAACCATTAGGCAGAGCTTCCCAAAAGGGGTCAAGGGTAATGACAGTCAGGGCTTGGAAATTGTTCTTCAGCAGTGGTGAAAACACACAGGATGTCTGCTGGATTGTGCTGTTTCTCTCAAACCACTTCTGTGGTAAGAGACCTAAGAGGCTCTAGGACATAAGGTCAGAGTAGAGAGCTTGTGTATACCCTATTAGGTGTCACGAAAACAAGTTGGAGGAAGCTCAGTGAGGCTTTGCACCTGCAGAAGTTCCTATCCTAAGGTTAGAGGAGACTGTTCTGTGTGAGATATAAGAGCTGGGTCTTCTGGGCACATCTCTCCTTGTCTGCCATTGGCTTTCTAGGCTTTTTACATTGTTTTTCTCCATGGAAGTTGGCCTCATGGCCTTTTTGGTTCCATTTTTCAACTCCGGCCAGAACAGCGTAGGACCAAGGTCCTTCCCTTGATAATAGGGCTGTTCTTCCTGAGAGCCTCCCTCTATTCATCCTTGGGAGAGTTTGTGGGTTTCTGTGACAAATGTCTCTTGAAGCATCTGTTTGGCCAGGCACGCTCAGCATCTTTGGGAACCACTCTATCATTGGAGGTGGATTCCTCGAGCCACATTTGACCATAGTTGATAGAAACAAGGTCAGATACCTCATTAAAAGTGAGGTGATAAAATTCTTGCCTTTGGGATTTGGGAATTTGAACAAGTGGAGCCTGCAACCTCGACACTTAGAAGCAGAGTTGCACCA
Source organism: Petromus typicus (assembly GCA_004026965.1). Classification (NCBI taxonomy): domain Eukaryota; kingdom Metazoa; phylum Chordata; class Mammalia; order Rodentia; family Petromuridae; genus Petromus; species Petromus typicus. Next base: position 670 of record PVIR01025795.1, on the reverse strand, counting down.
ATGGCATTATGAAGGAGAAGCCTAGTGTTACCTTGGGTCCTGCTCTTCCCAAGTCTGGCTGTGTAAGATAGTCATGGGTATTCTCTGCAAAAATCTTTCTAGCTCAGTTACTTTCTGTGATTTGCAGCTTTGTTAACAGGATCAGCTAAGGAAGGACTCTCCTCTTCGGTACCAAGTGTCTAGGGACTTATTCCATTGCCAGTGCAGAGGCTCTCTTTCACTGCAACGTAAGAGTTTCAACATGGTAGCAGATCAGCCCAGTGCAGAGCAGAGCCTGAGTCTTCCTGTCACCCACCCACTGCTTTATCTTGGGTTCCGTAGCTGAAAGGCTTTCACTTGGCAGCTTAGACTTCTTTTAGACCAGGGGTAGTAAGTACACTATTAACAGCATCAGACCAAAAAATGGTAAACTACTCCAAGATTTTAACTGGGTAGATAGAACTGAGCAAGAATTGTAATGAGTTTTTGTGCATGCTGAAGGTGCGTACAGGGGTAGGTCTCTCGGGGACACTAGCCACACTTGATCCTGTGGATCTCTGGGTGCTTGATCTTGCTTCTACCTGTATTCCCCATGTGCCCAAATGCACCTGTCCCTTTGGATAATATTTTCAGTGACCATGGAGGTAGCTGACTCTGCAGGTATCTGACCCAGGAAAGCAGAAACCTTTAG
>PVIR01025794.1:0-24537 GCA_004026965.1 Petromus typicus | reverse complement strand
TTTTTTTTTTTTTTTTTTTTTTTTTTAGGTTTTTGGAGACAGGGTCTCGCTTTGTGGTTCAGGCTGGCCCTAAACTCAGCCTCAAACTCACATCACAATCCTCCTGCCTCTGCCTCCCGAGTGCTGGGATTACAGGCGTGAGCCACCACGCCCGGCACTGTGGTATGTGGTACTGGTTGCTGCTGGGTGTGGGTCTCCATACCCAGTATTGTTATGTGGTTACCAGGGAATCGAACCCGGGTCGTTGCGCTTGCGAGACAGGCGCCGGAACCACTGAGCTAACTCCCTGGCCCTTTGGTACCTATTCTTAAGCACCACATGAGATCATTAGTAACTTAATTTTTTTTCACTCTATACTTTATCGTCCAAAGACTTCTTAGTAATGCAGACTAAAAAGTTATGTCTCTAACAAATTAAGGAGCATATAATATTAGAAGATTTATAATATCTTCTATATAAGATGCAAAATATCAAGTAAAATTGAAATTATGCACACTAATAATTTGTTTATAAATTAAATTTTTGTTATTAATGAAAATATTTTTGATACAACTATATTCTGTATAATATTAGGGGATGAAAATACTAAAAGTAATCTGCTACATTTGAATTTAATTTTTTCCTATGTTTATATTACTTATATCAAGCAAATTAGTGTAGGAAACTGATTTTCTTATTAAATGATGATTAATCATATAAAATTAATAATAAACAATCATGATGTCAAAGTTTTAACATTAAATTCAATATTTTCTTTTAACATTTTTAATTCAAGAGAAAATATCTAAACATCTATAAGTAGATGCAGTTTATTGAATCGCATCCCCTGAGGTTGAAATGTAATTCTCATTTTCTATACTCCAGTCCTCTAGTTTAGTTGAGAGCTTATTTCCTTCATTTTTAAACATTTATTTAAATTTTAGACAGTTGATTATCTTGTAAAATCATATCATGTGCCAGGCATGTTTTTAGATTCTTGTGAAACAGATGCAAATATGATTAACAGAGTAACAGCTTTAAACTGACAGATTTGATAATTTTAAAAGAAAAATTAAAACTCTAGCATCAGATAGCAAGAAATACATAAAGAAAATAAACCTGAAAGAATGCTAGGGATTGAATGAAGTGGAAGGATTTATGGAGGAGGCCATATCAGCATAGAAATTCAAATGATAAAGGCCATCAGTGACAAATAGGGAAACTAGAATATTTTGGTTAAAGGGACTAGTAATGGGAACCATTACAAAAGAATAAACTTGACAGGCCTCACAAACCAAAGGGTTCTTACCTTAAATTTAGAATTTACAAACTCTGAAGTATGTTTATGATTAAATACGAAAAGAAGGACCACGGTTTTACTAACCTTGATAATATTATTGTTATATTTGCAGAATTTAAAGATATGATTTTTAAAGACTAGTCAGGATATCACAAGGAAAGTTAATTGTGGGATGTGGGGTGGGAAGTTAAATAAGACACCCATCCGCGACTTTTCTGGTGACCCAGTAAAGAACCATTGTTGACACATATTATGGTATCGGATCCATCAGTGGTGAACCAGAACTCAACTCAAGATTCATTTTCAAGTCAGAGTTAACATAATTTCTTACTGGAATGTTACCAGAAAGAGTTTATTTCACATAAACCCAAGTGGCTGGATGAATTGGAAGATTGAGAAGGGGTAGCTTTTGTAAGATTGAAAGGCATTACAGTTCGGCTCTGCCTAGAAAAACCATTTTGTTGCCTATGGGTTCAAGTATAATTCTTTTTCACTAAAAGTCAAGAGCCCTCACTACAGATTATGAGCCCTTTTGCTTTTTTTCCAGAATATATTGCCTGATTGATCATAGGACACCAGATACAAAAGCATATGTATTAACAGGACTCATATGTTTTAGAAACATTGAATTTAATTTAACATATGCCAAGATTCCCAGTACACCAAAGCCAAAAGCCAGTCTTATATTCATCATGGGTACGTAATGCCCTTTATGCTGAGGGCCATCTACTACATGGTAATTACCAACTTGCAGCTCAGTGCCCAGACTCCACTCCGTGTGCCCACATTTCATACTAATTGCATTCCTGTTATTCTCTCAGTCCCTCACTGTTTCCTTAATCTATACCACTCTAAACTCTAAATTGGCTCTGAAGACAGGAAACTGTGTTCATTATAGAAGAGCATTTCCTGGAACACAATAAACTAGGTAAAACAGACTCATAAACACATGTGAAATGAGAAAAATTCTTATATAGATGAACAAAAATATATCTGAAATGACTGTAAATCCTTTCTCTTTGGGATCAGATGTATAAACAGCTAAGACCATAATATAAAAGCCAGCTTCCAGGACTGTATCTCATACTGATAACCACATGTGAAACTCAGCAGGGACACTGAATTTTGAGCACTAACCAGGTTAATCCACAGAGCAAATACCTTTCCTCTCAAATCTAAGGTGGTTTTTCATCCTTTTATGTCATCTCTCACTATATAAACCATACAGTGTACATAGGATTTTGTTCCTTCTGATTAAGAGCGGAAAGAAATTCTGTCAGCTAAATCAATATCTTACCAGTGGAAGAAACAGAAAATTGTAAATAACAGCAGCAATTTTCTATGATTGGTGAAATGTCATACCAAGCAAGTCTGATCCTCTCTAGGGCTAGAAAATTCAGCTTTCATCATAGACATCTCATTCTGTTATTTTCAAGTTTTACAAGAGAAAGAAAAAACAAAAACAACAGTGTATCTTGATAGCATTTCTCTGCAAGAGTATTTTAAAAGTCCCATAGGAAAACTAACAATAATTATGGACTATTTTATACTTCTATCTTTATTGCATATTTCATAGTTTCTTGACCTAATATTTTGTGAAGTACTTAGAATAATATATGATGTCATATTTGCATTTTTTGAAATAATTACATATCGTTGTGACTACCGAAAGATATTACTGGGGGAATTTTGTGAGTAGAATACAAAATTCTTCATGTCTGTTTCCGAGGGCATGTATTCAACTGTGCACTGGCAACTGACAACTCACTTCCTAAAGAGGATTTCTTAACGTTTGGCAATTCTGATACCATTAATACTTCAGCTATTTTCAATGCCATGCAACTGATGTGTCATCATCAGATAGTGTACTCTAGAGGAGACAGCACCGGTCATTTTGGGGTGAAAATTTATTCAGGCACACTACCTTTAATTACTTGTGCACATAACAGTGAGCTACTTGAGCATATGACAACCATGATTATTTATATTGCAACAGAAGTTGAAAATGTAAAAGAATTATATATATACATATATACATTTTTCTAAGGATTTTTGAAACCTGTATTTTCCTCTGTCATGCATCCCACACTTGCTCATTTCTGCTCCTCAGTCCTTCTTCCAGTTGGAAGATTAGCAAGTTGGCAAGATTAGCCTAGAACTAGACAGGTAAATGTGGTACGAACATATTCACTGCTTCCCACAATCTCTTTGAAAGTACTCCACACATGACTCTGGTTCATTTTGCTAGGACTTAAGCAATATTCATCATTCTTCTCAGCACAGCACTCTAGAAAAAAAAAAGTTCAAATTAATTGTTAGTTGGTTATAATTGATTTATCAATTGCTTCACTTCCAGCTCTGCTAATCTATTATGTCAATTTTAACAATGATGAATGTTTATTAAACCTTTTTCACCTACAAAAGAGGAATCTAGATAATTTACATGAAGAAATTCATTGAGTTTTCCCAACACTACTATATAAGTTCTACTTTTATATACTTTTAAAGAAATAAATTCCAGAGACAGAAAGGTTAAGTAATTTTCTATATATTATATGTATGGATAAACGTAGCCAGACCTCCTGTTGCCAAAGAAAGGAAGTTGACCTTTCTTTCTTCATGAGCAAGCTGAGATTATCATCATCGATATAATATTTTTTTCATGGGCTTTTGATAAATGATGCAATTCTCCATGTCCTCATCTTCATTGCTCTTTTCAAGCACATTTACTCAGATTATCAGACTATCCTCATTTCTCTGAACAAATCTTCACAGTTACATCCCACTTTTAGACTGACCTCACCACTTATTTAGAGTTTTATTTATTTTTTTTACGTGTTTTATTTTTAGGTTTTTTTGAGACAGGGTCTCGCTTTTGTGGTTCAGGCTGGCCCTGAGCTCAGCCTCAAACTCACATCACAGCAATCCTCCTGCCTCTGCCTCCCGAGTGCTGAGATTACAGGCGTGAGTCACCACGCCTGGCACTATGGTATGTGGTACTGGTTGCTGCTGGGCGTGAGTCTCCACGCCCAGTACGGTATGTGGTTACCGGGGAACGAACCCGGATCCGTGCGCTTCCAAGACAGGCGCCGGAACCACTGTGCTAACTCCCCAGCCCCTTACAGTTTTATTTTTAAACCTAAGTTTAAGTCATCCTAAATTAAGGACAGGGAAGTGAATTCCTCCTGCTTTTCTCTATGTTCCATCTGATCCAATTACTCTGCTATTTTCTGAAAATGATACAAATTATCTACTCATCCTTCAGCTCTTAATTAATATGACCCTATGTGTCAAATTGATGTGAATGACTCATTCTTTTGCTTTTTTAAAACTTTCATGAGTTGTGTTTTCTTTATTACTATTTAAATGAATACAATAACATATTTAGGATTTCATAACAAATATCTGACTGTTTATCTCTGGGTAAAGTAGTACTATGGTTCATGGACTTAATTTGTTTCATAATTCTGGTCATGAACCAAATTGGTAATGGATTGAATCAGATTTTCCCATAGGTTTAGAGAAAATAAAGTCAGTATTCTCTGAGTCATATATATTTTTCCATCATAAAACATGAAACAAACTGAATTTCAGTATGAGGAGAGAGAACATTCATCTGCTTGAGAAGTCTTCTGACATGTGGGACAGGAAGGCAAGTGGAGAGGAGGTAGGAACATCAAGGAGATCACCTGCAGGAATTTTCTCTTTTTTTAGACTCTTAGTTGCAGGGTCAATTTTGATGAAAAATCTCTCTAACATCACTTGTGCTGTATAACTGTCTGGAAATGTTATTGTTCATCTGATTCAACATGCTGCTTTTGCAATCATGTTTGGGGTGGTGCTTCTCAAAGAAATCCTGGCACTAATCCCATATGGATTTTATCACATCATTGCCAACCTCCTCTTTCCCTTGCTCTTGCTCAGTGGATTGCTCCTCAACATTGCTTTCTATAGCTCACTCTGAAGTTCAGTGTTTTTCTTTGTCATCTCTTTCTTACTGTCCTGCACAAGCTCCTCTGTGTGTGCACCATCACTATCCAGACCCACATTTCTGCCCATAGACACGATTTCCTTCACTACTCTTGCATCAGACACTTCAAAGTTATGTTAATATGTTCAGTAATGCATTTTGGCTATGGTTTGCTCCAGGTTGAGTTTAAAGTCTGGTAGGTTACAGCTTCCAGGCTATGTCAGTGAGGTTGACACAATGGAGGGTATTCCTCCAGAACTCTTACAGAGTCACAGACATCTGGCTAACTTGGCTGCATCTAGTGAAGAATGCCTTTGTGTACTGCTTCTGGTACTTCAGATCACTTACCCATCCATGGACTTTAGGATAGAAGTGTTTTAAAGTTTGAGTATGTGCCCTGGGAAACATGCATGAAGAATTTTGTATTCTACTCACAAAATCCCCCCCAGTAATATCTTTTGGTAGTCATAATGATATGTAATTATTTCAAAAAATTTACACAGAGAGAATTTGTCAAATCACACTTAGTGTCCATCAAGTCACCCACCAAGGCTGGAGGAGGGCTTTGGCATGTCCATCAGGAGAAACCAATTTTCAGACAGTTGGTTGTCATAATGATATTTCCTAGTGGTGAATGTGAAAAATCCATGCAGCTATTGCATAAAGAATCTCCTTGGGACCCAGGCTTTTACACTGGCCTACACATAAGAGAGTCTGTACTCATTCATATTCTATTCTTTGAATGCATAAGCAGTCTATGAATGGTCCACCAGGTGTGGTTCAAACTTCAGATCAGCACTTGTGTTTGCACATGACAAAACTGTTAGAATTTCCTTTATGGCTTTTGCCCTGGAAGTGCTTTTTCCTCCTACATGATGCAAGTTCAGTATCTTCATCTGCTCATCATCTTTTCTCCTCTGCCTTTATGAATTCTGTGAGCTCCTTTCAGAAGCTTCTGCAGTGGCCTTTTCAGAACTGGAAGCTTTATCACATCTTAGGATGCTACTTATTTTGTGGAATTTATCAAACTATAATTTACAGGCTTTAAAACATCATTTGTTGCACTGGTAGAGGGGTTTGCTTGTAGTAAATTACTGTGCAGTTTCCTGGCTCTTTCACAAACCATAGCTTTACTGATAGTCTTACTTGCCAGCTGTTTCTCTCTCAAAAACACTGACAAAAGTTTTTCCACATCTTCTAGGACTGGGGTCCTCTACTTGATTAACATCATTTCATCACAAAGTTTAAAAATGGAAGCAAGTAGAATTGTTCAGGACCAGAGGCCTTTATGACCTGAGGTATTATTGTTAGGTATGATATAGGCAGGGAAGAGTAATAAGAAATTCACAAAATTTGACAATAATCCCGAATTTTAAAAGTATATCTTGCTGTGCAATATGTTTAGATAATCTTGAATAATTTTGGAGTATCTATTTCCATTCTTCTTTACTGGTTCTGACTCTAAAATTTTAGAATCTTTTAAGTATTTAAGGCATTTAAATCCTTTTATGAGCATATCTATAATATACAAAACAAAAAGATAGAAAATAAGAGTCTCTTCTCTGCCAATCTCAACACTAAGTATCACTAGATATAATATTACTCACCCATATTAGGAAATGAATACTTTGTCTTGAGCCCCATTTAGTTGTTACGCAGCTTGCTCTGTTTTAGAAAATTATTTTTTGAATGCTCATACAGAAAAGCAATATGTCCCAGTGCACGTACATGCCCACTGCAGATTTCTGCCCCACATTTCCCCTATTTAGGGCTATCAGAAACTCTTCAGACTGCTCAGACCCTTTCAAGAGGATTACAAAATAATAGAGCTTTGCAGGGGTTAACTCATTTTCTCTGTGTCTGTACCATTAAGAATTTAGGAAAGAACTGCTCTAAATATTATTAAATTAACTATTATTATTATTAAACATGGAATTTGGTAACACATATTTAACAAATAGAAGAAAACTTGCTTTTGCTGTAGCCCCGGCTGTTAAAAAGTACTGACATAGAGGAGAAATCCCTAACTTTCGTATTTTTCCTCTGGAAATATGGATGCATTTTCTTTTTTCAACATTTTTACCAGCCATTGTTTTCTTTAGTTATTTGAATAGTAGCCATATTGCGGTAAGGTGATATCGCATGGTTTTTTATTTGCAATTTCTAAAGACTTGTGATGTAAGCATTTTTTCTATAACTCAGATGTTTATTTCTTCTACTGAGAGATGTGTATTAATATTTATTGACCATATTTTAATTGTTTTTAACCACTTTGATTTCAGTTTAGAAATATGTGTGTCTAGTTTTAATCCTTGGTAGGTTGAAACTCAGTTTATTGAGTGCCGTTTCTTAAGCATGCTATCTTTCCTTCATTAAGGATGTTTGGTGCTGTGTCAAAGATGAGGTGGCAGAGTATGTCTGGAGTATTTCTGCATCTTGTATTGATCCTACGGGATGTTTCCTTGCTGGTACTATACTGTTTTTATCGCAGTGGATTTCTAGTATAGTTTAACATTGGGTATTACAATATCTCCTTTCTTGTCTTTGTTGACAAGAATTGCTTTTGCTATTCTGGGTCTTTTCTGGTTCCACATGAATTTTGTGATGATTTTTCTAGTTCATACAATAAAAAGTAAGAAAACACCCCTCCAGTCAACAAATAAAAGGGTTAATTCTCTGAAAGAATAAACCAAATTGACAAATTCTTAGCAAACCTATCAAAAAAGAAAGGAAAGAAAAGGCTCAAATCAATGCAGTTACGAATAAAATGTGTGAAACTGCAACAGACCCAGCAGAAATTCAGAGGATAATGAGTACCTCCTTTGAGAACTTATCCTCCAATGAGATGGAAAATATAGAAGAAATGGATGGATTCCCAGACACATATGAACTACTAAATTTGAATAAAGAAGATATAAAATTTCTAAACACCCCAATATCAATCAGTGAAATTTAAAACATCATTAAAAACTTACTCACAATGAAAAGTTCTGGTCCTGAATTCTTCACTTCTAAATTCTATGAGAAAAAAAAGAAAGAAAAAGAAAAGAAATTAGGAAAAAAATTTAGAGAAAAACTAATTATACTGATTCTGTGACTCTTTACTGAAACTGAAAGCAAAGCAATACATTCACATTCATTTCTGAAAGGAACTATTATCTTGATTACAATAGCAGAGAAAGATCCAACCAAAAAAGAAACTCAAGTCAATCTCTGTAATCAACATAGATGCAAAAATCCTGAATAAGATGCTGGCATACAGAATACAGAGGATCATCAAGAAAATCATATACCCTAATGAAGTTGGATTTATTTATCCGTTTTAAATTATAATATCTGATTCTTAAAGAGACTTCCTGATAAAGATGGTTTGGGTCCTGATATTTTATTTTACTTACCACTTTATCTGATGCTGATATTATTGTATTATTCTAAATATTCTTGGAATTCATGTAACTTGATCAATTATGTTACTTGAAAATAATTTTATCTTTTAGGGGTCTTTCTTTTAGTTATAAAAACCGAGTGACATGTGTGCCAGTTTAATTCTTATTCACTATGTAGGTGATAATTTTCTGTATAATTTTGTGATCTGTGTATTATAAAAGTTTTTAATAGTAAGGAAGACAAAATTGTCAGACTGATTTGAGCAACAGAGAAAGTTATACTCACTTATTTTAAAAATGGCATATACCAACCTACATGTACTTATCAGTACTTTGTCATTTTGGAGAAAGAAATGTGAAATATAACTTTATTTTTATGTAAAGAAAGGAAATAAAATTAAGAATATTTAAATGAAATCTGCCTTACACTTATGTGGTTGATGAGATATTTTAGGATGACTATGGGCCCTTTGATATAGGAAAAAAGAAGCAATAAGTAAACAAAATGATTAGAGATTTAAAAATCATAGACAAAATTTTGAGGTATACTGTACATAGAATAAACAAGATGGAACTAATTTAGGTCCAACAGTTATTATTAAACAAAAAGTTATTATAAATATAATTTGGAAAGGTTCATATTTAAAATATGATCTGATTAAACTAGAAAACTGAATATAGTCTACAGAATTTGGGTTGTTTTGTTTTATATAATGGTGAAAAATGTCTAGGCCAATACATTTGGTAAGTGCAAAATTATAGAAGGTGACAATAAAAAACAATTATTAGGGAAATAGTAATTTAATTTATTATCATAAATGATGTAAGAAATGAAAAGAAAAAAAGTTAAAAATCTCAAAGTCAACCTGAGGTCCTCATGGAAAATATTCCCATGTATCCATGCTACACAAATTTAACATATTAGATAATTATACAACGTTTTGATGACGATGGATATAATTTTATACATATTGCTTTAGAGATGCTTTAAACAAAGGGGGAAAAAATGGAGGACAGAATGTCATGGGTATAATGAATTTGCTCACCTGCAGAAAAAAAAAATAGCAAGGTTAAGGATTCTATATTAGTAAGTTAGATCTTTGGTGAGCTTTTTTCATGTATTTAAATGTGTCAAAGTGTAAGATCATTTGACTGTAGAAAATTAGGGAAAAAATGCACTTAAAGCTTTGCATGTTACTAACTAGTCATAAGGGTAAAGGGAAGTGGAAATGTTAGGATCATAAATTAACTTTCATTTCAGTGGAAGTCTAGACTGATGTGAGGACATAGCATCAAAATGTGAATAGTGATTCCAGAAAACTGTCATTACTAATTTCTCAGTGTTCTGCCATTAACCTAAGACTGGTTCATCTGAATAAGGAGTACAGGTTATCTTGGTGTTAATGAGAATAGCTATATATTGCTCATGATTATCAGACAGTGTAAAAACAGTTTGTTAACCATATTAAATCTATATTTAGCAATATTTCTATTTGATTAGTGAATTTTGAAAATTGTAAACTAAAAGTTTTGCTATTTTAAATATAAATTCATGCTCAGCTCTATAAATGCATTTTGGTTATATTTTCTCACTTAATTCAAAGAAATATAGGTTGTTTCACTGTTGAGATTACTGATGGTTTGCCAAATGTCAAGAAAAATATTTTGGCATTATAGTCTTATTATTTTAAAATATGAATCAGAACTGTTTCATTGAGTAGAGGAAGAAAAACTTTAAAAGGAGAGAGAAAACTGAAATCTTATTTATTAATTGAATATATATATATATATGATTTCTCTAATATAAATAATTGAGAATATATTCTTTCCATTGGAACTAAGTTCAATAAAATTTTGCTCTCATTAAGAGAAAAAGAAAGGGGGCCCGGGGATATAGCTACAAGCTGCCTGCAACCATGACTAATAATATAACTTTTCAGTTGAAATAATTATTTATTTAACTTTAATAGTTTGTCAAAACTCAAGAGTAACATTTGATAAAGTGTACACATTTAATAAAAAAATACAGCTTTAGATTCCTAAGTAGTAAAATAGATCTAAAAATTACTACTATGTTTTCAGATTAGTGAAGCTTTCAGTTATACAAAGAACAAAATTGAAAGGAAAGGGGTTTAGCTCAGTGGTTCCAACAACTTGCTAGCACAAGGGCCCAGGTTCAATCCTGGTAACCATGTACAGCAATGCCAGGCGTGGAGATTCATGCCCACCAGCAATCAGAACCACAGTACTGGGCATGGTGACTCATGCCTGTAATCCCCGAACTTCAGGGGAATAATAAAGGACAAAACTGAAAGGAGCAAGCAAAATAAAGTACATCAAGCTTTTCATGCAGTATTATTTGTGATAGTAAAAATTACTCCAATATAAATCATGATTTGAAATATTATAGAAGTAAGATATAAATAATTTCAAGGGCTTGTGTAGCTGTATTGTGTAAACTAAATATTGTACATAAAATATATCTCAAAGTATTTAATAAGATAAGAATCATAGAAATTATGTTCTATGACAACACTGGTATTGAATTTGAAATCCATCACAGGAAAAAAGGAGAAATTAATTAGTTTATTGAAATTAAACAAAATATTTTTAAACTACCAATGTGTGAAATATTTTTAAAAGTATTTTGAGATGAGCAAGAATGATGCATTATTTGCAAAGATGCACTTTGTTAAAGAAAACATTTCAAAAATTTGGAAACTCAGTGAAATTCACAGTAAGAGAGAAGTTCATATCCACACATTTTTCTTACCAAAAAAATTCAAATCAATACTGAAATTAAAATATTTCTATAAAGCAAGCAAGTGAAACATAATGAAAATATAAATAATAAATGGATATAATTTGGGGGAAAATCCCCAGAGAAATAGAAAAAGACAGATAATAAAGAAAAAAAGCTAATGCTTTAAGATTAAAATAATTAACATTTAATTGGCTCTATCAAGAAAAAAAGGTAGTGGTTAAAGTATTTAATGAGATATAAAAAGGTAGATTTTATTACTGATTCTACAAAATAAAAAAGTTTGTTGAGACGTACTAAAATAAATTATATGTTACTAATTATATATAATTTGGATAAAATAAAAATTTTATAGAGAGAAATAAACAGCTTAATTAGTATCTAGAAGTAACAGAATATTTGATCTACAACATCTGACTATTTTCTTAGTATATAATATAATAACTAGTAAGAAAATCTCAGATAGCTTCACTATTGAATTCAGTAAAAATTTCAATAAGCAATGTTACCAATTATTTATATATCCTTCTAAGAATAGATTTTTGCCAATTCATTTTATTAAAACAATACTACCTAAAAGTGCCAGTAAATAAAGACACTGCAAGAAATAACAGACCGATGCTTCTTATGATGTATAAAAACACTTCCAGAAAGATAATATGGAATCATTCTATATATCAGGAGAGAAAAATGTATCCTGGTGACACAAGTTTGTATTAATGTACTAAACACAATATATTATATAGATATACTTAAATAAGAAAAAATAAGCGTCTCAATAGATTCAAGAACCATGTTTGATGATACAGAACATCAAATGAATAATGGAGAGAAACTGCATTAACTTTATAAATTAAAATCATCTGGGAAAATTCCCAACTAGCATTATGCCTAGTAAGAAAAGCCTGGAAGATTCCCTTTAAGATTAAGACAGAATATTAATTTCATATTGTTCCAGAAGGTCTACACAAAATATTCAGGGAGTAAGAAAGAAAATATCTGGATTGGAAAAAAAATAAAATGTGTATTTATATAGATAAAAATCTCTATATATACATGGTTGATTTTATGTATAGACACACATGTATACATATGTGTCTGTCTCCTTTCTATTTGATAAAAACAAAAAAATAGCTTCTAGTATCACATAATTGAAATTGAAGTACCTCAGGATTATCTTTTACCTCAGAATTATCTTTTTACTATTATTTTACTATTAATTTATCAAGATGCAAAGAACTCTCATAAGTTATATTTACTATCAATGCATTTTCCCCTCTAACACCATCATTTTCTCACTCTAAGCCTTAAAGACAAGGAAGAGATTCCAAACACCTGGTGTTTAGAGGAAGAGAATTCATATTAATTTTATTAACTCAAATAATACAAGATGAAAAACTACAGGTTTTTTCCTTAACATCTCAAATGTAAATAGTTTTTATTTCTTTTATTTCACGTTGAATCTTCTGTTTGTTAACAAGTTATATGTTTGATCCACAGGTGTCTTAGCATTGTGAGACTTTGTTTCTCTGCTCATCTTGCAGTTGCTATCATTAAGCGTGAAGGTTGGTGACCGAAATAGAATAATTGTCTCTCATGAAGAAACTTGATTCAGAAAGTTAAAATTTAAATGATATAAGTTAATGATGATGATCTTTATTGTAACAGGATTACCAAAATACAAAACACATATTTACAATGTGCTTGTCAGGAGTTATTATATGCAGAAAGTTGTATACCATAATTATCAGAGACAATGTTAGAATACATTATCTTCTCTGAAAGAAGCCTGGTACTGGACCAGGGATTTAGTTCAGTGGTTCTGGCACCTGCCTCGTAAATGCAAGGAGTCAGGTTCACTCCCCAGTAACCACATAAAACAATGCTGGGTGTGGAAATTCATGCCCACCAGCAATCTACCACATACCAGAATGCCGGGTGTGGTGGCTCACACTTATAATTCCAGCACTGGAGAGGCAGAGGTAGGACTGCTGAGTTTGAGGCTGAGTTAAGGATCTGCCTGAACTACAAAGCAGGATCCTGTCTCAAAAAAAAAAAAAAAAAAAAAAAAAAGGAAAGAAAAAAGAAAAAAAAAAAAAACCTGATAACTTTCAGATTTTCCTATCTTCTTCTATTTAATAATATAATATATTTTCAACTAATATTTTTGGTCTTTAGTGCTTTTCCTAAATTGGTGTTGAAAACTAATGGGATATCATAATGTGAAGTTTTTTATGTATTCTTTACTTAGCATAATGTATTAACATTTATCTGTATTTCAACACTTCATTTTTATAACTGTGCTCATTTTATGAATTTTATGAATTTAATACACAAGGTGTGATCCAAAATAGATGTTTACATTTACAAAGATTTATTTTAGTAAAGTGTATATCTCTACTATTCTCCTTCCTGAAATACATTTATCGCATTACTCTTGCCATTTTCTGAGGCTGTTCTGGAAGAAACCCCTCCTAAGTGTCATTTTTGCATTGTTGTGATTGTCTCAAGGTTCTGAATCATTTCCACATTTTTCCTTTTCACAGCCATTTTGACCTGAGGAAAATCCTAAAGTTGCATGCTGCCAGTTCTCCTGAATAAGGTTGATGAGGACCCGCCCCAAATATTTCTGTGAGCCTGTTTTTTATCAAACGGCTCCAGAAAGCACCGTTCACTGCATTTTTAAACTGTTTATTTATACTTTGTACAGGCAGTGTAAAAGGAGGACTTCCAGAAGGCCTTTATAAAGTAGCAAGACTGATGACAAAGATGGGTTGAAAGCAAGTGGATTATTATGAGAGAGATTAATGGCAATGTATCTTTTATTGTAATCATTTTTAAATGTAAATTTCCACTGTACATTGAAATCACAACTCGTATTTTTTCCACACATCCACTAAGGCACATTCAGTTTCTCTTGCCTTTTGTCTATTAATAATATGTTGTTATAAATATTAATGAGGGAGTTTGGGGGTATATGTTTTCATATCACTTGGCCTATATAACTAGGAGTTGAATTTCTAGACCTCATAGTAATTATTAGAGAAACTGATAGATTTTTTTTGTAAAGTAGCTATAGCATTTTACATTTACACTAAGACTACATATTTTAATTCTCTATACTATAATTAACACTTGTTTTTGAATTTTTCAAATCCTAATGGATAAAACATGATTTTGTACTGTGCTTTTAATTTATATTTTTCTGGTGAATAATGATGTCAAGCATCTTTTTCATATATAACTTAATCTTTTTTATATCATCCTTGGACAAAATATTTGTTTAGAATCTTTGCTTCTGATTCCAAGCATTGTGTTTCGGCATTAACGTTCCCCAGAGGTCCATGTATTCAGAAGTCCTTCTCTAGAGTGATGGTATTAAGAAATTTCTCATGAATGTCTCATCAGTTTTCATAAAAGGATTTTCATAAAAGTTTGGTCCCATCTCCCCCTAAACTCGCCTTGCCTTTGTGTATTTCTTCCCACACCCACTCTCTGTCTGCTATGCACAATGAATGTTTACCAAGACCAGTGAAATGCTTTATAGACCTTCAAACTCCAAACATCTGATAAAAATAAGCTTTTCTTCATGAGTTTCTTGCTTCATTTATTTTATAATTGCAAAGAAAGACTGCTATCAAAAATTGGTACTCAAGACTGGGACCATTACTGAAATGCATGCACTTAAAAATATAGAAGCAATTGTATAATTAGGTAATAGGAAGAAGATGAATAAAAAACAGATAAGAAAATAAAGTGAAGAAAGGGCTCAGAAAAAGACAATAAGACTAGGGAAAAAGTACAGTGTTTTAGAGACTAGCTAGTGGTCTGTGACCAGAATGTTGGTAGTAATATGGACAGCAATTTCCCAGCAGATGAGATTTTAGATGGTAATAAAAATATTTTGAAAAATGTTCTAAAGAATACCCTTGTTGTATGATGACAAAGAACTTGGATGCATAATGGCTGTGTCCCAACACTTTGTAAAGTCTTAACAAGATTTAGGGACTAAGTTTATTTGGCACAGGGGGGGTTAAAGAAAAAGAAAGAGATGGCCACAGTGATACAATTTCATAATGTCTTGGAGGTGGTACCAGAAGAATCATAAGCCTGAGCTAACAATGGCAATAGCTGATCAGTGAGACCTTTTCTCAAAAATAAATAAAAAATAGATCTGAAGATGTAGGTTAGTACAAAAGATCTCAATCTCCAGTACTCAGAAATGAAAATAAAAAGGAAAGAGATAAAATGATACAACAATGGAGAGAAAGAACAGGCAGGGAGAGAAGGGAAGGAGGACAGGAAGGAGAAAGGGAGAGAGAAAAAAACACAAAAAGAAGAAGAAAGTAAGAAGGAGGAGGAGGAAAAAGAAGGGAAAAGGGTAGGAATAAAGGGGAGAGAACTAAATAGAAAAACAAAGGAAGAACAACAATACATAAAGCATTCAGACTTTTACACAAGTATTTTGACCATTTTTAAAAATTGATTTCATTGGTATATTTTATATACATATCATGATCACACTCGACAATGAAAATTTGTACCAGTACACGACATGACTTAATTCTCATTTTTCTCATTCCCCATCCCCCACAACCTTATCCCCTCTATAAAGCTTGGCTTCTTATTTTTAACATCAAATTTTGGCTTTTCCTTCTTTGCTTACCTCTACCCCCACTTTCCCTTTGAATATTTTCCATATCCCAATATCTACTATGTACCTTAAAACTCACTTACATGTTTAGTTTGTCATACCAGAGAAAAGAGATGGTATTTACACATCTATGACCTATTCATTTCACTTATGAATATGTCCTCAAGGTATATCCATTTGAGAATAAATTACTCAAATTTAACATTCTTTATGGAAGATTTAAGTGTGACTCAAGCAAAAACAAGGGAAGGGAAAATAGTGGGAAAATCTTTGAAAGTTGGCTAGGGAGAGTGAAAAATTATGCTCAGTCGGCAATGATGTGGGCAAGCTGCTTTTGTTAGAGATCAGTGTCAATGAAAAGACCGCAAGTGCTTGGCAGACAGATGGCTGGAAAAAGTCTTCAAAGGCATTTAAGGGGTATTCAAGGCTGCCTTTTCTAGCCCATACTCAGGGGCTTCTAAGGATAGAATTGCCCTATGCAACTCAGCAGCTGGCCTCCTCAGTCTCAATAGCCAAATCTGTTTCAGAAATTTTTTCTCAGTATTGAACTGTCCAAAAACTCTATGGTTGGAGTTATGTCTCAAGCCATTGCAGACACAGCTTGCACAGGTGACCGGATGTGGTTTCTGCATTTCACTGAGGATCTGTGAAGTCAAGGTGACTTTCAATAAGATTTCAAAGTAAGGTCTGAGAGATTTCCAGCTCTTGAGACAAACTCATGGCAGTCTCCTTACCTCAGCCAACTGAAGGACAGGATTACAGAAATGTACTATCATGCAAGGCCTTCTTACATTTTAATAATGTCAAATGTATGTATTTGTGGACAAATATTAATTTTTATTAATTCAGTTACTATGCACTGTTAGTAAGAATGAAAAATAGAATAGTTACTATTTTTAAAAAAGATGATTACTATGAGGTGACAGATAGGGAGAGATTAGTTATAGAGTTCTGTTCATGGCAGCTTCATTTTATAATATTGAAAACATAGAACAAATTAACCATCAGCAAAGTACTAGATAAACAAAATGTGGGATGTACAAACAAGAGAATATTATTCAACCTAAAAAGAAAGGACATTCTCATTATGTTAATTGAAATAAGCCAATTTCAAGAAAACACACTATATTGATTCATACACATGTGACATCCACATAATAATGGTCAAATTCACAGAGATATCAATTAGCATGATAGTTACCCAGGACTGAGAAGAGAGAGAAATTGGATGCTGAAGTTAATGGAAATAATAGCGGTTTTGCAAAATAAAAAAAATGTGGAGATTTTTTACACTTACTACCAGTGAACTATTTTGTTAAAATGTTAGAGTGGTGTTAAAAGTTATATATGTTTTATAGTAATTAAAAATTTAAATGCTGGGATCAAAAATGTATAATCAATAAGAATGAAAAATGAAAATGAAAGATGATATATGGGAAGGAGTATAAAAATAGAGATAAAGAGTGACACCATTTTGAGTGACAATAGGAAAGATATTGGACACAAAGCTTTTTGGTTGTAGGTAGTGCCTGTGGAGAAGGGACAAAGAAAATAAGAAGATATCTTGTCCTCAGAATTCCTGAGTAGAACATGAAAAACATCTCTTGGTTGATTTTGGCATTAGTTCTAAATACCTTTGAAATTTTAATTTACATTAGATGTATAAATATATAACTTTTAATGATGTGTGAACTCAAGAATTTTAGGCCATCATCTTTCGTCTATAGTAATATTTCCTGATTGAATTTGCATATTAAGTATAGATTCTGTTTTCTTTTGTTGTATTTAATAATTTACTCACAGAAGCCTTAAAAAATAGAACAACAATATATACACAGTAGCTACTAAGTGACACTAAAAGTACCAGCCTAAGGCTAATTGTAGTTACACAGAAATTAGAAGGCAGCACATATGAAATAAAACATCTCTCCACAGAAATCATAACAGAAAAGTTTGTATGCATAAAAAGATTAAAACAGACACATAAGTGAAGCTTACAGAGAGCCAATTAACTGCAGTGTAAAAACAAGTTCCCCATGAGAAATTTTAAGAAAAATATCAAATGTCTAGCAAAATGAGAGAATCTTAAAATCTATTAGATAAAAGCAAGACAATCAGGTATAAAGATAAACCCATCTGGATTATATCTGACTTTTCAACACAAATTTAATTTCCAGGAGAGACTATAGTGAAGTTATTTCAAGCTCTAAAAACACTTTTTAGTCCAAATTAATATATCCTACAAAATATTTCTTTCAAAATATTTGTAAAAAATAGGGATATCTCATGAAAAAGAATGATATAAAATACATGTATTTCAAAGAGCCTTCCAAGAAATACATAAGAATAGCCTGGAAAGAAGCCAACAAAACTAAAAATTCCAAAATGAAATACATTAATCAATGCAAACAGATAAGCCAAATAAAAAGAAAAAAGTAATAAAGGAATCATTATCAGAAAAAGTATATAATAACTGGGAAAAAAATAACATTCAGTAGTTACTCTCAATGTAGATGGATACAATTCCCCAAATGGAAGAATCAGAATGGCAGACTAAATTTAAAAAAGACATAATTCAAAAATCTGTTACACTTGAGAAACTAATCTCATTTAAGTAGATATTAATAGACTAAAATTCAATGGATGGGAAATGATATTTCATACATTAGGACACAAAAAGAAATGATGGATAGCAAGATATTCTCAGACAAAGTAAGCTTCCAGGTTAAATTGATTCGAAGAGACAAAGGTCATTATATATTAGTTGAGGGAAAAATCCAGCAGGGAGAGATAACACTTCTAAATATAAATGCTCTAATATCTAACTTCATAAAGTAAATACTGCTGGACTTAAAAGATAGAATAAACTTTATCATAGTTATACTGAATGATATCAATACTCCACTTTCACAGAGAAACAGATCAACTAAATGAAAATCGGCAAATAAATATGAACACCTTTGAACAAGTGGACAGTGGATATCCACAGTTTTCCTCCCTAGTACAAGAAAAAACAGACTCTTCTCAGCCAATATTGAACTTTATCCACAAGAGATCATGTACAAGTCCACAATGCCCACTTAAATAAATACAAAAGAATAGAATTCACCCTGTGTTTATTGTCAGACTATTGCAACTTGAAACTAGAAAGCAATCACAAAAGAAATCACAGAAAATTTGTGGAGAACTGGAAACAACACATTCCTTAACATCCAATGGGCTCCAAAGTAATCAGCGAAGAAATTAAATAATTAATGGATTCAAATATGGTCAGTGCAACAGACTGGAACCTATGGGACACAATAAAATCAATCCAAAGGGAGAGAAGCTTTTGGGAATCAAAATGGAGCCTGCCAAAATAAATAATCTAACAATGACCTTGAAGATAGTAGAAGAATGGCAACAATCCAAACCTAAACTATGTTTCAGAAAAGAAATAAGAAAGATCAGAATGGGATTTAATGAAAAATCAATACAAAGAACCAAATACTAATGAGCTGACTCTGGAAGAACAAACAAAATAGATAAGCTCTGGACCACACTTATTGACAGAAAGACATCAATACAATCAGGAATAAAAACAGGAACATCACAATGAATATCATTGAAACTGAGAAGATAGTAATCACTGTGAAAAGTTGCACTTAACCATTTTGGAAAATACTGAAGAATAGGACAGATTCTTAGATGAAGACACATTACCAAAATTAAACCATGAAGGCATAATAATTTTCATAATCTAAACAAGCAGTGAAATTCAGGCAGCATTAAAAAACATCTACTAAGAAAATATCAGGACTTGCCAGATTCATTGATGAGTTATACAAGACGTTTAAGGAACTTTTAATACCAGTATTTCCCAAACTAAGTGAAAAATGAAAAGAATGTTTCTCAAATTCATTTCTTAAAGCTAGCATCACTCTGATACCTACACCAAACATAACTATTTGAAAAAGAAAACTATAGGCCAACATCCTTAATAAACATTCATGCAATGGTCCTCAGTAAAATACTGGCAAACAATGCAACAAATCATCAAAAGAATCATACATCGTGGTTATGTAAGTTTCATCCCAGGATTGTAAGGCTGGTTCATCATGCACAAATTAATAAATGTAATGCTTCACTTAAATAAAAACAAGAGGGGGAAAAGGTTATAATAAATCAGTAGAGGCACCAAAAGCTTTTTGATAAAACCTCTTTTAAGATTTTTTTTTAAAGTTCTGAAGATAATAGGTACAGAAAGAACTTAGCTGAATATGATTAAAGAAATTTATGACAAACCGATGACCATCATCATATTAAAGGAGTAAGAATGGAAAACTTTATAAAATCAGCAATGTAAAAAGTACGAAAAATTCCCGCTATCAGTGTTCCGTTTCAATGTGGTTTTTCACATGCCATTTAGGTAGAGCATTCAAGCAAGAGAAAGAAATAAATGTGATGTGTATCAAAAGTGATGTAGTTTATTATAGATGATATAATCTTTTTTGTAGAAAACCCAAAAGATTCCAAAAAATATTTCTGGAATTTATAAGCTAATTCAGCAATGTATCAGGATAAAAAAAAATCAATTCACAAAAACAAAGTTCCTGTACACCAATAGTGAAACCACTGAGAAAGAAATTAGGAAATAATACATTCATGGTAGCATCAAGAAATAATAGGTAGTTGGGTATTAGCCTAACCAAACAAGTGAAAGAACCCTACAATGAAAACTACAGTGCTTTGAAAAAGGAGGTGAAAGAGGAGATCGGAAAATGGAAAAATATGCCCTTTTCCTGGGTGAGAGAAGCGATATTGTCAACATGTTCATACATTCAAAAATAATAAATACATTTAATCTAGTTCCAATGAAAATGTCTACATTATCTCTCATGAAACTAGAAAAAAACTCAGTCTACACATATATACCTGCAAGAAATCTAGCGGAGCATAAGATGGATGGAAGGAAGAAGTGGGCACCACAATACTTTATTTCAATGAACATTACAAAGCTACCATGATACAAACAGGGTGGTATTGGCTCAAAGGCAGACATGTTGATCAAAGGAATAGATTAGAGAATACAGAAGCAACTCCAGGCATTTTCAGTTCCCAGATCTTGACAAAGAGTCCAAAACTGCACCTTCAAATGAGAGACAAAACAGGAACTTTATGGCAAATTTTCATTATGTGGCAATGAATATTTGAAGGCAAAAAGTCTTCACCGTTGGAAATATATTTATTTGACTCTTATTGATGCTTTCTATGTGATATTTAATTTTTTTATTGTGTAGGTCAGCCAATTCTTAACTGCTATGCAGATAAACTTTAGGTACCCTGCCAGCATCCATTCTTTATGATGGCTGATGCCTCACATTAAATTTTTATTTTAAATTTCACTGGATTGAATTGGATTTGTAGATTTTTGTGGTACAAAGGTCAGTTGTACACGATAACATTTACAGAGTTCATGTATTGCTATCTGCAAGCTCCATACAAGCATTGACCCACATAAGTAAACAAATACACAACCGTTTCCATATCTGAAAAAAAATTATTTAAAAAGTTTAAAACCTCCTCAAATAAAGTTTTACTTGTTTGCAGACAACATTATCTATTGTAACTCAATCTAAGCTACTCCAGGAAAAGCCAAACCTTGAAGAAAGCTAAGGGACTTCTTAAGTCCTTTGATATACTGAGCATTAAGAACTTCACAGAAATAGGGAGCTAAGTCTGTTTTGCTAAAAGCATTTTGTGAAAATACTCTTTAAGAACCTTTCATTGTAACTCTTATCTTGTATTTTTCCATAAATAGGAAATTCTGAGTTTAAATGATTATGACTTAAAATGAATAACAATGATTAATAAAGAATATTTGGTGAAAATTTGAGACAATCTGAATCAAGGGGGAAAAAAAAAGTTTGGAAGAAATAATGCTGACTGGAGTCACAGTTATGAGTATAAGGAAGAACAGTAAGTACCAGAAAAGCTAACTTTACCATAACTGATGATGGAAGTAAGAAATAAAAATACAGTAATATTTTCATTCTTCACTGCGATTTTAAGGCTTTGAGCTATTATGTTTCACAGATTATTGTTTATTTTTCTACAGAGTAGATGTCAATCTTTATTGTTATTCTTAAACAAATGTATATTTATTTTGAAAAGTCTGAATACTAGAGGTACAGAAATGTACATATAAAATTAAAAACCAGAGCTTCTTGGATCCTGCTGACCAGATTATGGAGCATAATATGCTGCTAGGATAGACATGTTTTTTCCATATGAACTAGTTACATATGGAGAATTTTTGTAGTTGTTGCTAAAATAGCACTCTAAATTATCCTTTTTCTCTAATTGTTGGCATGTATCATAGTTTTTTCATTAAAATGCCCATATTTGGGGCCGGGGAGTTAGCTTAGTGGTTCTGGCACCTGTCTTGCAAGCGCAAGGGCCCGGGTTCGATTCCCCGGTAACCACATACCATGCTGGGCATGGAGACTCACGCCCAGCAGCAACCAGTACCACATACCACAGTGCCGGGCGTGGTGGCTCACGCCTGTAATCCCAGCACTCGGGAGGCAGAGGCAGGAGGATTGTGATGTGAGTTTGAGGCTGAGCTCATTGCCAGCCTGAACCACAAAAGCGAGACCCTGTCTCAAAAAACCTAAAAAAAAAAAAAAAAAAAGAAAAGAAAAGCCCATATTTATTAAAGTATATCATACAAATACATTTAGCATTTATAGCTTATTTACTATACATAGACTTTTTATCAGTCATTTTTTCATCAGCTACAAGTTATTTACACATAGATTTTTAATGTTTTACTTTTCAATTTCCTATTGTAGAAATGTAATTGTTTCCAATATTTCAATATTATCAGTAATATAGTTTTAGCCATATATCTATGCATTCTTATATGAATATACCTGAGATAACTTCCCAAAGATAGATAGCTAATTTAAAGGTTACATCCATTTTCAAAATTGCCTCCTACAAAATCTTTATGTAAATACCTGTTTCTGTTCTCTGAGGAATAACTTGTAGAATTATTCTTTCATTTATTCCAGTTCATTATTTGTTAGAATTTTATTGTTTATTGAAGACAATATATTATATTAAATTTAAACATAAGTAAATTCATTTGCTACTTTCTATGCATCATCTGTGGGACCATCTTTTCCCAAATGTACTTGCCAGAAAGAGGTAGGTAGTTAGTTTATGGAAGAACCTGTATGCTGACTCAGTCCCTCTTCATTGCACTCCTTTTAAGTGTAGTTCCATTATGCACTAACATGCATTCTCATTTAAACACAAATGAATAAAGAAACTGAAATTTTCATATGTAAAGGTGAATTAAATTTTACTGCTGATTTTTTTTTAAAAAAACTATTTGTGAAAAATCAACATCATTAAACAGTATTACTAAAAACAAAACTGTCTTTAAAAAGTCACTAATAATGAACAGACTAGTAGATTGATGACACTATGGATAATTTTTAATTTGACAGGTATTTCATAAGTTTGACATAGAGATCCTACTCAGTAGAAATGCCTAAATGCACAGTGGAAATGCATCTTTTATAAGTACATTAAATTATGCTTTTGTGGTTTGGCCAGCTCAGTTATCTCAATTATTCATAGATCTACTTCTGTGATGATGCTTTGCAAAGTGTGATACCAACATGTCACCAAGAATTCATGACACAGAAAGATGTGTTAATGTGATTTTTTAAACATGCAAATGAGGCTCCATAATCTATATCCACCCATAAGGAAAGCAAGATTCTGTCTCTTTTATAAAACATTTTGGCTTGTTTTCCTTATAACATAAGACAATATTTAAGAAGCTGAGAACTAGAAGTTAAACTAGTGAGGGAGTAAATATTATAAAGAGCAGGAGGTGACATTAAAATTAGTGCTGAAAATTTAGTTCTCAAATACTGTATTGCTGTATGTAAATGTAAACATGAAAGATAAAATATTTCTTAGATCAAGTATTATTGTCTATTTAATATTAAAGAGCCTATTATGAGCATGTAGTTTTTAGATATATTTTAATGAATGTGTAGAGACATGTGTATTATATATTTACTATTAAACATATATAGATATATAAATAAAATGTGAAGTAGTATATTGAGGATTTTGAAAATGGAATTTTGATTTTCATTTTTGGCGATGATTGTACTCTTAAAATGTACATATTTAGAAACATGAGGGGAAAATGCTGAAAATTTTAGAATTTAAGTTGATAATATCTTTACACATATTCATTCAGCAAATTCATAAATATAAAAATACTGTGTAAAATGAAAATAAAAAACATTGTAACATGAATATTTGTAGTTACTAATATTCTTATTAATTATTCCCAGAATAATTTTATAAAACAATGAGTTTAGACATTTTGGGAAAATTCTACAGCATAACTGATAACAAACTCTTGTAAAGAGATGTGATAGTAATATATACTTAAAATGTACCAGTAACTTCAATTTT